>VDFB02000015.1:472682785-472782412 GCA_007258455.2 Sequoia sempervirens
AAATCAAATTAAATAAATTTATTTATTTAATTAATTTTGGGATTTATCTTCAACTCCCGGGAAGCAAACGGTTAAAACAGAAAATTAATTTTCTTTGTTTCTGTGCAGGCTTGTTCCCGTGGGTTGAAGACAAGAATCCATCCTTCTCTCCAACCTCTCAACCTCTCCCATTTTCTTCTCAACCTCTTCATCTCTCACCATTCAAACTTACCAGACAATCTCATAGCCGTAGATTCTTGCCAGCTGGGATTGAGCCTGCAAAAATCTATAAATACAACTGCCAGGAGCTCCAAATGATATAGAAGTTTTTAGCAGAGAAACTATAGTCAAATATCTCTTAAGCATCCATAGCATAAGCCTTTTTAGCATTCACTTTCATTTTATTTCATAGCATAGTAGCATATCATGATACATTTCATTCACAGCCCCTATGCATAATCTACAGCCCCTGTTCATATCTGTTAACAATTTCACTCCACCAGCATAGAGAATAGTAGTTTTCATTTGTATACTTGTTCTATAGCAGCCATTTGGAGAAGCTTACATCAAATCTGAGAGCAACAATTTCAAATTCCTGGAGATAGAGGAAAATGGGACGGCTCTGAAGAAAACTTTGTTTGCTTTTATTTCATTTAGCTTTCTTTAGATTAAGGTTTCATTTAGTGTTTTGTTTTTCAAATAGATTAACATAAATAAACATTACACAGTTGTCATTGTAATAGGAAAGGACATACAAAGGATAGATGTTGGGACTTACATCCTTGTAGTATTTGTGGTTTGAAGTGTCATTCTAAAAAGACATGTTGGAATAGAGAATGCAAGGATTCTATGGCAGGTTGTATGAAAATGGATTGTGGATGGGTTTACAGATCGAGTTGGCAGAAAATTACAGGTATGATCAAGAACTTGCTTAAGTATAAAAGTTTACAAGTGAAAGTTGATGGCATTCAAGCAAGGTTTTCAAAAGGCATAATTGATAATAAGTTTGAAGATGATAGCAATCATGGAAAGACAAGAAATCAAAAAAGGTGGAAAGTTATAGATAGTGAGTTTGCAGAGAAGAAGACTTCTAGTTTGAAGTTATGAAAATTTGAAGTTTGAATGACTGCCGCAGCAGTGGGTGAGAGTTGAAAAGAGTTGAGGAAAGAGATCTGCAGATCGTAGAGATGGTTTGAAGTTTAAAGACTTGGACAAAGACAAAGGCATCATCAATCATGAAGATATCAAGTAACGAAAAGGATTTGCAAAGACAACAGTCAAGAGCAAGGAAATTTATGTCACAGCATTTGAGGTCGAAATTAGGGGGGAGTGTTGGGAAATGTAATTTCTCCCTCAAATGAGATGTAAAATATTAATTAAATTAGAAGTTTCTAGAGGTTCCAGCTGGACTAGAGATTAGGAATAAAGTAAAATTTGGTAAAGTTCTAGAAGTTATTTTTATGTCGGTTAGGGTTGGATAAATTCTAGAAGTTTAGGGTTAGGTAAATTCTAGAAACTTATTTTATGTCGGCCAAGGTAAAATAATATGTCAGCCTATATTCTAGATTATTCTAAATGTATCTAAAGTCCTCTATATAAGAGACAGATGTAAACCATTTTTGGACAAACAATTAAATACAAATATTTTGAGCAGCAATTCGTGTTTTATTTGTGTGTGTTTATTCATGAATTGCTGAGTTTATATTTTCTTATTAGTGTTGATCTGTATCCATCCACCCTATCATCATAGACGCTGATTATATCGATTTATAATTATTTTTATTTTCAGTCCATAAGAACAATTTCTTATATATGTATGAGTACAAAGTTTCGAGGGATAATAATTTTACTTTTTATACTAAAATAGAAATCAAAGGAAGAACATCGCTAGTGGATATAGTTCTAATAGTGGTTTATTTCAAGTGCATCTTACTATTTTATATTTTAGTCATTACATAATTTTAGTTGGGTCAATAAAGATTTGCATTCTACACCAATACATGTTCACTAGTCACTATGTAGTTGACCAAAAAAAGAAAACTATTGGTACATATAGATATTTCCAAAAGAAATCTAATTGCACAAAGTAACTCACTTTTACATTTATAACCAAACCTTAATGTTTATAATTACCACTCTATGTAGGTGGCCTAAAACTTAATATAAAACTTATTTACATGTATACATGTGAACACTTAATGGTCCCTAATATGGCATAATATTAAACAACTATCAACTTTATGGGCTATCAATTGCACTTTCTCCCACACTTACTTTCAAATTTCCATTCAATAACTCCATCCACTATTGGTACTTGCTCACACAATAAATGGTGTAACGCTCCCTAATAAACAAAAATTTATATATTAAATCATATTTAAAACTGAAATCATTCAAGCCACCATAGAAATCAATTAAATTATATATAAAACTGAATTCATTCAAGCCATAATAGAAATCAGACATAAATGGCAACTCTAATATGAAATGATCGCTTGTTTCCCACAAAATACAAATTTGAAAAACAACAACCACAATTCAATGCGTTCATTTTCCATATTTGAATGATTTAATAAGAGGGAATTGCTAGGGTCATTTTCATTATGAATTCTCCTATGTTTTCACTGAATATCCTTTGCAAAATTAAGAGCTTTTGAAGGAAATCTTTGCACATTCCTAATTAAAGGGCACTTATTCAGATTGATACACCCACAATAACTAAATTCATGTTTTCATAGATCAATATAATGTTTTATATATATGTACTCAGTGATTAAAATATTTTGAAGCATACAAATTATACTATTTATAATCAGCTATTCAAAATTAAAGGGTCCAAATTTAGAAAAAAACAACATGATCCAATTTTTTTATTATATCACAATTACTTCTTTATCACCTACATCTTATCATTCATGTGAAGCTTTCCAATTGGATACTTCAGATATAATAGTAACAACATTATACATTTTTTAACCATATCATATTAGCATATTTATATATGCATCTTATCATTCTTTTTAAGCTTTCCAACTCCATACATCAAATATAATTTTAAATCTTTATATCTTGCATTTACTCATTCCTACTTGTATTTTGCTATATTTTATCATCATTTATTTGTATGGCACCAAGGGTTTCATTGAAATGATTTCTTTCACTTTATATTATGAAATTATTACATAGAATGTGAAATAAATAGAACATTGTTTTTACCAGTTTCATGATTACACACACACACACACACACATATGTATATGTATGTATGTATGTATGTATGTATGTATGTATGTATGTATGTATATTATATATAGGTTATTTTCCCATATTTTTGTCTGCTTTCAGGATTACACATTGATAGACAAATATATGTACATATATATACATATAGATAGGTTATTGTCGCAATTTTTTGTTCATTTTTAGGATTACACATCATCCATTGTCTCTTGGTTTTAGTAAACCTCCACACATCATTTCTCCTTATATTTTGTAGACAATGATATGAGTTAATCTATTTTCCTCCACTTATCTTGTCAATTTTGCATCATTGTATGGATGTTGTGTATGGTTTCATTATACTGTCAAATTATTTCAATAAATGTGAAGTAATTACAAATATATTTTGGTATGGTTTTTCTTTGTTTCAGTAATATGTCACCATACACAAATGTATGTGTCTATATATACACACACACAAACACATATATACATATACATATATGTGTGTGTGTGTGGAAGTATATACACACATGCATACATATATGTGTATATGTACATATATATACATACACATATATATGTATATGTATATACACATTATTTTTTTGTGGACTTCTTCTCACCTTCCTCTTTAGCCTATGATGCTCTATGAAGGCTCCTCTTTAGTGTGTGCTCTCCTCTGCTCACAAGTAACACACATTGCACCTCCTTGCATTTTGTAGGTACATTAATTAAATTCTACTACTTCCTATGTGTAGTCCCAATTATTTGACCGATTTTAGGATTACACATCATACATGTTGTCCAAGTGACATATATCATCAACACATAATTTATCCTTACATTATATTTATACAATGATATGATTTAACTTATTTCCCTCCATTTTTCTTGTCAATTAGCATCACCAAGTATGGATGCAATGTGGGGTTTCATTATATTGTGAAATAATGACAGCGAATGTGAAGTAGCTATAATTCTATTTCAATTTAGTTTTTCTTTGTTTCAGTAATATGTGACAACACATAAATATATATGTTTGTATATACACACACACACACATAAATGTTATATGTATAGGTATATGCACACACAAATGAATATATAATTATAATTATTAAAGCAAGGACCATACACTATTTGATTTAAACAAATAAAACCCAAGATTACATGAATTTGTTTGCATGTATTCTTGACACAATCTTAATGTTACAATGTAGTCTTAAGCCTTTTAGATCATGCATGTTTATGTTTCTGATATTCAAAAACATATTTATGGTTCAATAACAAGTAATACTATTTTTATTGTGGCTATAGGTTAAGTGCAAATCATGGCACTAGGTAGAAAGGGAAATAGATTAGTAGGGAAAGGAAAGCATTCTAATCAATCTGATACTAATTAATTTAATAATTAATATTTAGTATTACTTAATTCCTTGATGTTTCAGTCATATATATAACAACACATGTTGCCTACTAATTCATTGTCTAAGAAAAGTGAAAGACTTTACTTGTGGTTAATTCTTGAAGTCTTTTGTTTAATGTTAAGAGTCCTCACATGCCTACCAAAATAGTTAGATGCAATTGAGATTCCAAAATACATACATATAGTCATCCAAACAAATATGGATTTGTAAGAACAATAACTATATGAACACAATATACCACAAGTTATAAAAATCATAATGTATTCAGAGTAAAATGACCTAATATAGTTTAGTGCGTTAATAAACACAGTTTGGTTGATATGTTGGTCATCCACATGTTGAATGAACAAGACAACTATAGTTGTATAAAATTAAAACATTAAAACCATCAACAATAATTAACTCCACATGTTTTGATTAAGCCCTTAATCTATTATAATGTTGAAACATGAAAAGTAGATAACTAAAGAAACCAACACCATACATAAGAGAACACATAATTTATGTGGAAAACCCTACAAGGGAAAAACCACAATGAGGATTAGCTCACAATATAAGTAATTGAAAAATCGGTACAAAGAGGCTCACTGCTAGAATAAGACACATTATCTAGAAAGGCTCACAACTTAGGCTCACTAACGGAATAGAAAGAAGAAAATAAGATAAAATATTACACAGAGAACATAATATTAATGCAGTAGAAATTCCACAACAACTCCAACAACACTCACATCCTTAAGAGATTAAGATTCCTCAACTCACTACATCCAATAATCTTGCATTATAGCTTGCACAACAATTCACATGTCTATATTTAATTTTGCATCACAATAATTTAACTCTATTTCACACTCCATATCACATCAATTCACCTTGCATTTATACTATTCACAACTTGAAAAACATCTTCAAGTTGACTACACTCTCCTTACACTTTACAAATTCAAATTAGGTCGACACTAAGCATTACTGCAGTGGATAGAAAAAAGAGTGGACCAATACAAAACTTATTTGGGACCCAAATTAACTTTCACGCACCATGATAAACCTTCATTAATATTCAAACATTTTTGAATGTAGTGTAAAAACTAGGTCATTCATTATCAGTGTAAAAACCATTAAACTTTGAATTACATGATTCCTTAAATCCAATAATGACTTGTAAACCACATACCATGCTTCATCATGATCTAGGATATTCCTCTATCCTCCTAAAATCCATAAAAATCCTTCGCAACAACTCACACCTTCAAAATTTGCACAACTTGTACACTCAAACTACACTACCCAACACTGCAACTCTAGAATCCAACTTTTAGAGTACCAAACCACAAATCCTCTTGACATAGGAAATAGGTCAACACCATCAACATACCTTAATAATCACAAGACCTAAAGAGAAACTACAGAGAAACATAGAGAAAATACATTTCTTCTAGGCACCTATGTAAGCAACACTGCAAAACCATTTCACACACTAGTGAACATAACTTCCTCTAACCATCGATCTAAAAGCCAAAATTCTAGATATAGAAACTCTAAACACCTATAACCAACATATGGGTATGTGAAGGATCATGATGGGCCAACAAGTGGCAATATGATGGGTATTTGTAGGGTATGTGGCTGGCGACTTTTTTCTTACCCAAAATTGATGAAATGAAAAGGGGTTTTAAAGGAGATTCTCAACTATCCACCAATATGAATTATTCTTTACTTTGAATTTAATAAATAATTATTATTCATTTTCTATTTGAATTATGACTAAAGTCCTAATTGATAGGTTGATTGAAAAACATCTATAGCTTTCAAACAGTATCACATTTTTGGAATCCAAAACCTACATCACATTCTATGCTTTGCATACTATAGGATTAAAAAAAGAAAAATTGAAATTCATGAAGTTTTGACCAAGTTAAGGTAGTCAGACATACAAATTTTTATATTCTAGTAGGTGTAAGTTAACATTTTGGCTTGGTTTGATGTTTTTCTATATAATAAGGCCATTTAAGACCATGTCATGTGTGTTTGAGTCAATATTAACTTGCTAGGTGGGTTGGAGAGTCAAACTGCCTAAGTTGTCAAGTTTGCAAAAAATGTTGTCAATGTTGTAAAAGTGCAAAAATAGAGAATATGGAGAGTTATCAGTTGTAAATGAGGAAGTTGGATAGTTTGAATTCAAATGGAAGTTGGGAACCATTGGGGAAATGTTAAAATAAGCTTAGGATGGTCGAAGCGAAGGTTGGAAAGTTGTAATTTGAAGAAAAATCAATAAAACTATCTTTGTTGCTACAATTCTAAATGTTATTTTGTTGTTCCAGGGATTTGTACAGTGTTGTACCATAATACCATGACCTAAGACCAATTTGGTTTGATGAAACACTAAGTTTACTTTCTACTACACTTTGTTTCTCAAATTGGTCAAAAACCCTGGGTTAACGGCCTTGAAGTGAAGAAAAGTGCAAATCTCACCATTTGACTAGTAAAATCTCATGAAACTTGGTGGAATGGATGGAATAAAGGTTTCTTATGTTTCTACAAGCTTTCATGTGCAAGGAGGGTGTTTAGTATGTGCCAAGTTGATGCCCTAGTCAAATAATCTCATGTATTAGGCTTTGAGATTGGATAGGACTTAGGATTTGGTGGAAAACTCTTGAGGAATTGCTTGAAGTGATTGGAAATGTTGAGGCAGACCATTTATGATATGTTTAAGGTGTTGGCATAAATATTTGAAGCTTAGAGTTTGAAAACCCTATTGTGATGTATTCAAACAAGCCTAATTAGGCCTAATTCAACATGGGACAATCAAGATTTAGCCTCAGTGTTCCAAAACACCCATACCCAAAAATTAGATATGTTATCAAGTGACATAAAGGGTATCTATAACTGAAATAAGATTCTAGGTATGAGGTTTTTCATGGGAATTGGGTTGGAAAAACTAGTTATGGAGTGCTACTAGGAGTTAGCGGACTTGAGGAGACAAACCCACCATTAAATGCTTGAAAGCTTGAAGAATTGGTTGTTTTAGGTCAATTTGAAGCTAACCACCCCTGCTCTACATCAGATTGGTATCAGGGATTAGATTGGTCTATAAGAGGGAAAGTGTGAAGCAAAAAGAGAACAAGATGCCTCCAAAAGGTAACCCTATGGCCAAGGAAATGAATGAAATGAAAGAGAAGAATACAAAAGAGATTAAAAAATTGAAGGAACTGCAAGATATGATGGTAGCCCAGCTTGAGGCTATTGAAACTAGTTAGAGGATAGGTATGGTCACACGTGATGTGAGTGACCATGAAGAAGAAAGGGAAGAGGAGAATTCCTAAGAAGGGTCCCAAGAAGAGTTGGATCCTGGTGAGCAGAATATGCTCAAGCTACTGAAGGAAGTCAAGAGAGATAGTCATAAGGTAAAGATGGATTTACCTATGTATGGAGGGAACTTGAATGATGAAGAGATTTTGGATGGGATTACATCACTTGATAATTATTTTGAATGTGAAGATATACTAGAGGAACAAAGGGTAAAGTTGGAAAAAAAAAATTGAAGGGCCATGCCCTACTTTGGTGGGATTATGAGCAAACTAAAAGGAGGAAGAAAGGAAAGCCTAAAATTCTCTCTTGGGATAGAATGGTGGCCAAACTCAAGGGAAAGTTTCTACTGGGTGATTATGCAATTCAACTCTACAAGAAAATCCATAATCTTAAACAAAGAGATATGGATTTCAAAGCCTATACTAAGGAGTTCTATAAGTTGAATAGTAGAGTAGGTCACATAGAGGATGATGTGGAGAAAAATACTAGATATCTCAATGGGTTAATATTTAACCTTCAAGATGAATTGAGTTTAACAAACCCAAGAATGCTAGAGGAATGCTACCAATTAGTAATTAAGGCTAGAGATAAGCTAAAGAAAAGGACAGACAAGAAAAACAAGGGTAGAGGCAGAAGTTTTAGAGGAAGAGGCACATTTAGTGGTAGAGGGCAGTCCACAAAACCTCAAAGAGAAGCAAGAAGTAGCCAAGAACAAGGGGCAGATCATAGAGGTGGATTTAGGGGAAGAAGACCCAACAATAGAGGTAGATTTGAAGGTCAAGGAAGAGGGTAACAAGGATTCACAAGGAAGTGTTATTTGTGTAATAAATTTGGATATGAAGCATGGCAATGTCCTGAGAAACCACCCACTACTTCATTTGGAGGAGAAAGGGGAACTCAGATTGTTCAAGGAGATGATTTTGAAAGTGTGAACTCTCCATCACAACATGTTGAGCCAAAAGTTGGTGAATCACTCATGGTAGGGAGAACCCTCATCAAGGTACCAGTGGAGAAGGAGCCATTGCAAAGGAGGACTCTCTTTAGGACAAATTGTAAGTTCTTGGGTAAGGTTTGTAAAGTTGTAATTGATTCAATTAGTATAGATAATATGGTTTCAGTTGAGATGGTTGAAAAGCTTAAGTTGCAAAGAATACCACATACTACTCCTTACAAAGTCTCTTGGTTAAAGAAGTGTCAACATGTTCTAGTGAATGAACAAAGTTGGATAGAGTTTCATATAGGATGGTACAAGGAAAAAAAATTATGTGACATAATACCCATCAATGTGTGTCATTTTTTGCTAGGGAGGCCTTGGCAATTTGATAGGCATGCTAAGTATGATGGAAGGAGGAATACTTATGAGATAGAAAAAGATGGTGTCTCCTATACCTTGACACTATTGAAGGAGGAGGAAAAAGGAAAAAACATGGGATCTAATGTGATGATGGTAGGTAGGAAGGAGTTCATAAAGGTAGAAGAAGAGGAGGACATGGACCTTGTAGCCACTCCAAAAATTAAAGACTTTATGACAGAAAAAATGAAGAATGACTTGATTTTGGGGATTCAAGATTGGCTTAAGATGTTGCTATGATGATAGGAGGGGTGTTCCCTTCATTTCCTTCAAAGGGGGATATTGTTCATTCATTTTTTTTCATGCCAGAGGTTAGTATGCCTAATCAAGCAACATTTACAAGGAAAAAACAACATATGGAAGAGACGAGAAGAAAAGGTGAAGAGGTCAAGGGTAAACTACAAAGGAATGTGGGCAAGTCCAAGCATACACCTAAAGTGAAGAAGGAAGTTCATTACAAGGATGGATGAGATATGGTTGTAGGTAATGATGCAAGTTCAACAACATTCTTAGATGAAGAATGGGTCAAAGATCATCTAGTAAGTAGGCCTATAAAGTTGGAGTATGCCCTAGGTTCCAAGGAACTCAAAAAGGCAAGGTTAAATGCCTATTTCTAGTATTTAGTCCATTGGAAGGGTTTACCAAATGAGGATGTCATTTGGGTGTTAGATAATGACTTGATCAAGCATGAATTGACTATTGTAGCACTGTCCTCAAATGGGACTTGAGTTCATTTCAACTTGGGAGTATGGTGCAAGAGCACCTTAGGTCTAGTACGTGTAAGTTAACATTTTGGATTGGCTTGGTGTTTTTCAATGTAATAAGGTTATTTAAGACCATTTCATATTTTTTTGAGTCAATATTAGGTTACTAGGTGGGTTGGATGTAGTCAAGTTGCATAAATCAATGTCAAGTTTGCAAAAGTGTTGGCAATGTTGTAAAAGTGTAAAAATAGGGAATATGAAGAGTCATCAATTGTAAATGAGGAAGTTGGATAGTTGGAATTCAAATGGAAGTTGGGAACCATTGGGAAAATGTTAAAATAATCTTGGGAAGGTTGAATCCAAGGTTGGAAAGTTGTACTTTGAAGAAAAATCAATAAAACTATCTTTGTTGCTACAATTTTGAACGTTATTTTGTTGTTCCAAGGATATATAAGGTTATGTATGGTAATACCATGACCTCAGACCAATTAGGTTTGATGAAAAACTTATTCTACTTTATATTTCACTTTGTTTCATTGAATTTCATTATGTTTTGAGCATTTTGAAGAAAATTTTCTCAAATTGGTCAAAAACCCTAGCTTAACAGCCTTGAAGGGAAGAAAAATGTAAATCTCACCATTCCATTGGTGAAATCTCATGAAACTTGGTGAAATGGATGGAATAAAGGTGTTTTAGGTTTCTACAAGCTTGTAGGTGTAGGGAAGGTGTGCAACACATGCCAAGTTGATGTCCTAGTTAGATAACCTCATGTATTAGGCATTGGATTACATAGGACTAAGGGTTTGGTGAAAAAATCTTGAGAAATTTCTTGAAGTGCTTGGAAATTGAGGAAGACCATTTATGATCTATTTTGTGGTGTTGGCATGAAGATTTGAAGCTTAGAGTTTGAAGACACTATTGTGACCTATTCAAACAAGCCTAATTAGGCCTAATTCAAAGCGAAATAGTCAAGATTTAGCCTCATTGTTCCAAAAAACCCCCACTTGTAAATTAGATATGTTATGATCAAATGGTATAAAGGGCATCTATAACTTCAATCAGATTTTGGGTATGAGGTCTATCATGGGATATGGGTTGGAAAAAGCTAGTTATGGAGTGCCACTAGGAGTTAGCAGACATGAGGAGAGAACCCACCATTAAATGCTTGAAATCTTGAAGAATTGGTTGTTTTAGGTCAATTTGAAGCTAACCACCCCTGCTCTACATCACTCTTTTCTCCCCCTTGCATAACAATCTCATTACACTCTCTCTTCCTTTGATACTTTCCTTTTTCACATGACTCATATCTCTCTATATAAATAAACATTTTCACATGATTTCTCTCTCTCCCCCCCTTTGACATCAATGGTAAAGGATAAGGTATTTTACATAGTTCTCCCCCTTTAACATAGAACCAAAGATACTTGCAACTGCTTTGAATACTTCCCCTTAGGAATACACACCAATCAACTCAACAACCTTTGCACCATGACAACATATATTCCATACTACAATAATGTCACTACCTATTCCCCCTAAGAGGTAGCCACCAACATCAGTCCAGATAAAGAATGAATCTGTAGATTCATTGGAGTGATGCATCTCCATATGCATCTAGTTCAAAGGAGAGGTAATAACCCCCAACTTCTCCTGAAGATACTCAAAATTATATTTAGAAAGGGCCTTAGTAAATATATCAACAATCTAATCCTTTGTAGGTATATATCAATTTTTACGTCATTCTCCATGACCTTCCCTCTCAAAAAGTGATACCTAAACTTTGATATATGTTTTTTTCTTGAATACATCACTAGATTCTTTGAATTGTTGATTGCACTTGTATTATCACAAAAAATAGAAATAGGCTTATCATACACCACTCTAATATCCTTCAATGTTTGTCTCATCCATAATACATGTGTGCAGCAAGATATTGTTGTAATATACATAACCTTTGCAATAGATAAAGAAACATAATCTTGTTTCTTGCTAAGCCAAGACACCAATCTACATCCAAGAAAGAATGCACTACCACCCTAGTAATTTTCTTGTCATCAACACATCCAGTCCAATCTGCATATATGTAAGCACTCAATGTGAAATTAGTATCCTTAGGATACCACAAGCCATATTATGGAGTTCCTTTCAAATATCTAAATATCCTCTTTACTGCTACAATATGTTCCTCTTTAGGATCTTCTTCAAATCTAGCCACAAGACAAACTACATGCATGATATCGAGTCTAGTAGTAGTTAGGTATAGCAGTCCACTAATCATAGATCTACACTTGCTATAATGAGCCTTAGGGGATCTATCATCTTTACTCAATTTGTAACCAATAACCATAGGAGTACATATCAGTTTAGAGTCATCCATTCAAAACTTCTTCAACATCTCTTTAGCATACTTTGATTGTGAAATGAATATGCCTTTATTTTTTTGATTGATTTGTAGCCCAAGGAAGAAATTAATCTCCCCAAACATAGACATCTCAAACTCTTTATGTATCTCTTATATGAATTTCCTACACATAGCTTCATTTCCTCCAAAGATTGTGTCATCAACATACACAAACACTATCAAGATTTGATCTTCTTCAACTTTAATGTAAAGATTACTATCTACGGTACCCTTATTGAATTAATTCTATATAAAATATATGTCCAACCTTGCATATCAAGCTTTGGGAGCTTGCTTCAATCCATACAATGCCTTCTTCAATATGGAGACCATATTAGGTTTATCTGACAACTGAAATCCTTCCAGTTGTTCCATGTAAACTTCTTCTTCAAGCTCTCCATTCAAAAAAGTAGACTTCACATCCATCCAGGATAAACTTTAAAGTATTTATGTGCTGCAAAAGCCAAAAGCATCCCGATTGCTTCCATTCTAGCCACCGAAGCAAATGTCTCCTCAAAGTATATTACTTCAGAATATGCATAGCCCTTACACACAAGCCTTGCCTTGTTTCTTACCACTTCTCCATTCTCACTCAACCTTTTTCTGAATAACCACTTAGTACCAATAATATTTTTGTTTTTAGGTCTAGGAACAAGTTACCCAGTCTTATTATTCTCAATCTACATAAGTTATTCTCCCATTGCCTTCATCCAATGTTCATCTTTGCATGCCTCACTCACTTTCTTTGGTTCAATTGTAGAAATAAAACACAAATTTAACTTCTACTTAGTAGCTCTTCTTCTTGTCAACATTCCTTTGCTTTCTTCTCTGATGATCTATTCTTCAAAATGATTTCTCTATGGAGTCTTAGGGGTCTTTTCCAAAGCTTCTCACTCTTCATTATGCACTTCTTTTTCTTTTTCTTTTTCTTCTTCTTCTCTACAAGTGGGCTCATTTTACTCATATCTATCTATTACAATTGAATTTTATAGGTCTTCATCAACCTTGACACTTGCAGTTTCAAAAATCCTTCTTAATATTTTGTTGTAACATATGTAAGATTTTCTTTTAGTATAATATCCATGGAAGATACGTTCATCAAACCTTGCATCAAACTTTCCTAAGTTTTCATCATCACTTCTAATATAGGATTTTCTTCCAATCACTCTAAAGTACTTGATAGTAGGGATCCTTACATACCACAACTCATAGGGAGTTTTTTTGTTGTTAGCTTTTTCTTGGACACTATTAAGTATGTATTACTTCTCTCTAGTAGACTTCTGGTAGGTAAGCTTCTCTCATCATATTCCTTGCAACTTCTTGAATAGTCCTATTTTTCCTTTCAACCACTCCATTTTTCTAAGGAGTTCTAGGGGTAAACAAGTACCTCTTTATTCTATTAATATCACAAAACATGTTAAATTAATTGGAAGTGAACTATCTACCTCTATCATACCTCAAACATTTGATATTTAAATCCATTTCATTCTCAACCATAGCTTTAAATGCTTTGAATCTATCTAGAAATTCATATTTCTCTCTAAGAAATATAACAAATGTCATTCCATAGTAATCATCAATCAAAATCATCAAATATTTATCACCTTGAAGACTTCTCACTCTTGTTAGACCACAAAGCTCTATGTGTACCAATTCCAACAATCTGGTGGAAGATTGTTCTTTTCCCTTGAAACTACTTCTAGTTTGTTTTTTCCAAATTAACAATCTTTGCAAGCATCATTGATAGGCTTTGTAATCCTTAGTAGATCTCTCACAGCTTGAACTGAACTAATTCTAACCAAGCTATCAAAATTGATGTGACACATTCTCCTGTGCCATATCTAGCTATCATTTATTTGAGTCATAAAATAGTGACCATTAGCACCCTTGAGCTGATAGATATTTTAATTTGTTTTTCTAGTAGCAATTATAATTCTAGACCCTTTTTTGATCTCATGTCCAGGTATGTGCAGGATCATCATGGGAAAAATAGGCCCTTAAGTGGCAAAAAATTTAGAAAAATTAGAGTTAGGCAACTTGACGTAAAAATTTGAATAAGTTGACTATATTATTTAAAAAATATGTAAGAATAGAATATGTAGAAAATTCAATGTAGTTTCTAAAAGTTACTAGGCTTATTTTTTAAAAATAAAAATCTATTTGGTGAAAATTTGAAATTTCAATGTAGTAGTACTTCAATTTCAGCGAAAAAAAGTAGGTGTCTGTCTGACCACCCTAACCACAAGAAAATTATAATATTTTTTTATAAGATTTTAGATATAAGTAGAGGACTCATTTCTAGATGTGATGCATATTTATTTGTAATTTTTTTCCAAGTAAATAATTAATTATGAAATTTTTATTACAAATTTTAAAAAATATAAAAAACTTGTATGTTTGACCACAAAACTTCATGAAATTCAATTTTTCTTTTTTTAATCCTATATTATACGAAGCATAGAATGTGATGCATGTTTTGGATTCAAAAAATGTGATACCGTTTAAAAGCTATAGATGTTTTTCAATCAGCCTATCAATCAGGACTTTATTCATAATTCAAATAAAAATTGAACAATAATCATTTATTAAATTCAAAGTAAAGAATAATTTATAGTGGTGGAAATATGAGAATCTCCTTTAAAAACCCTTTTTGTTTCATCAATTTTGGGTAAAAAGAAAGTCGTTAGCCACATGGGCCATCATATCACTTACATATTGCCACTTTTTGGCCCATCATGATCCTGCACATACCCGTCCATCATGTTGAAACATAAGATTGTATCCTTTGCTACACATTTTTCCAATACTCAAGAGGTTATAACTTAAAGGTCTTTAACATGGTAAACATCTTCAGTATTATTCTTGCAATCAAAATTGATTTAAAACCTATTCCACAAATATTAACACCTAAATCATCTCCAAATTTATAAGTCTTCCATCATATTTTTCAAGTTTAACAAACTTATTATTATCTCTAGTCATATGTTTTGAGCAACCACTATCAATAACCTAATAGTTCTTGTCATGTCTAACATGAACAGTAGATACCAAGGTTCCTCCAACTTTATCAGTTTCTTCGGGACACTTTCCTTCGCACAACTTTTAGAGTTAGCAGAAAAAGACTCATATTTTAAAGCCAAGAACAAGCATTCATTATCATCAACATCTCCATAATTGGATTCAGAATCAAAAATACCAACATCTTCTCTAAAATAGTATCTTTTCTTGATCATCTTACATTCTTTTCCTTTTTCTTATTATTCAAAGGTTTTTTTGGAAATCTTGAAGCATAGTGGCCTATATTTTTGCAACTAAAGCACTAGAAAGGTAATTTACCCTTGTACTTATTGATGCCCTTTTTCATTCATCTTACAAAGTTAGCCTAGACACATCATCAAGATCATCTCCATCTGAACCTTCAACCTTTTTTTATTTTCCATTCTCGAAAGGAGTCTCAACTTTTGCACCATTTTTTGGACCAATTTTCCAGATTTCAAATGTAGTTAGTATACCATACAATTGATCTCTAGTGTATTTATTAAAATCTACAAATTCCTCAATAAGATAAATTTTTTCACTATAAGAATCAAGAAGAGTTCTAATATTTTTCTTTACTATACTTTAGGTTATTTGACTTGTGCACCAAGACCTCTCATTACACTTACTAGTTCATTAACCGTCTGCATGTAACTTGTGATTGTTTCATCATCAAACATTCACAAAGTCTCAAATCGTGCCTTCAAATTCTGCAACTTAGATTGTTTAACCTTGTCATCTCCTAAACATAGATACTTTATAGCTTACCCAAAAACTTATTTAGTATTTTTTAGATCCATAACATTCACTAATTCAGTATTTGTAAGACTAGTCAAAAGCATAAACCTTTCCTTACCATCTATTTCATAGGCCTTGATTTCATCACTCCTGCATAGTCCATTTGTAGGTATGGTGTATACATAGTCTTTACTGCCTTTGCAACTTCATATCCAAGATAAATTAGATAGCCTTCAATCTTTTCCTTCTAGAATGCATAGTTTGTACCATCAAACATAGAGATCTCTTTCTTGTTCGCCATCTAGATCTACCTCAAGTGGTCAAGCTTTTTCTAAGGAACTTTTCTTCGATACCAATTATTTAATGAACAATACAACTAAGAGGGGGGTCGAATCCATTGTATCAAATTAAAACATTAAAACCCTCAACGGTAATTAAATCCACATGTATTCATTAAACCCTTAATCTCTTATAATGTTGAAACATTAAATAAAGATAACTAAAACAACCAACACCATACATAAGAGATCACCATATTTATGTAGAAAACCTTAGAAGAGAAAAACCATGGTGAGGTTTATCTCACAATATAAGTAATTGCAAAATTGGTACAAAGAAGCTTACTACCAAAATAGGACACACTATCTAGAAATACTCACAACCTACACTTATTGCTAGAATAGAAAGAAGAAAAGAAGATAAGATGTTACATAAATAACATATTATCAATCTAATAGATATTCTACCACAACAACTCCAACAACACTTGCAGCAAGCTTCAAGAGATCAATATACCTCAACTCACTGCATTCAACAATCTTGCATTATAGCTTGCATTGCAATTCACACCTCTATACTTAATTTTGCATCATAATACTTTAACTCTATTCCACACTCCATCTCGCATCAATTTGAACACCTTGCATTTATACCATCTATAACTTGAAAAACATCTTCAAGTTGGGTACACTCTCCTTACTCTTTAAAAATTAAAATTAGGTCAATACTAAGCATTCTTGCAGTGGAAAGGAATGAAAGTGGACCAATACAAAACTTAACTGGGACACAAATCAACTCTCACATGTCATGCAACACCTTCATTAATGTTCAAACATCTTCAAATATAGTGTAAACACCAGGACAACCATTATCCATGCAAAAAACATTAAAATTTGAATTACACACTTCAACACGATCTAGAATATTCCTCTATCCTCCTAAAATCCATCAAACTCCTTCACAAAAACTCTCACCTTTAGAATGTACACATCTTGTACACTCAGACTACACTACCAAACACTGCAACTCTAGAATCCAACTTTTGGAGTACCAAACCATAAATCCTCATGAAACAGGCAAGAGATCAACACCATCAACATGCCTTCATAATTGCAAGACCTAAAGAGAAATTGTACAAAAATATGGAGCAAATACATTTCACCCAAACACCTTTGTAAGCAACACTGCAAAACCAAACCATACACTAGTGAACATAACTTCCTTAGACCATTGATCCAGAAGCCAAAATTTTGGATATAGAAACTTTGAACACCTATAACCAACATATCCAAACCACACTTGAGAAAATCTTGAACCCAGAAGAAATGCAAAGAAAAAACAAAACATCTCTATAAACTAGAACACCTCTACAACACCTTGTTTCTTTATCTTACCAATTTTCTCAATATTCTTGACATCTAAACCATAAATAGAAGCTTATCAAAGCAACACCAATGGTTAACATCATAAAATTAATTGATGACAACATAATGTAACTAATCAAAGCAAAAATCTCTTCTCAACCACTGCATAACTATCACCAATGACAACACCTTCATACTTGCAACACCACATAGTTGGTTCAGCTCTCAATGCTCTCGCATGCCTACAAAAAAATTGTAATAATCATGGGTAATAATTCTCCTGTATGAAATCATCCTTACAATATTTCATGTATAGCAACAATTTCGTATACAAGAAGAACAATGCACAATAATAAGAGTTAATATTGGAGGATTATATTGCACAATATTTTGACTATCTTCAATATTTCACATCATGCATATGATCCTTAAATACATTCATACATACATATACATATCCATATGCATGCATATGCATATACATACATTGGTGAGTGCAGGATCATGGGGATCCAAAAAGTGGTGATATGACAAAAAGTGGCTAGTGAACTTTTTTATATCCAAATTTGATGAAACAAAAAAGGGTTTATTGAGAAAATTTTCATCTTTCTAAAATATAAGATATACCTTATGTAGAATTAAATAGATAGTTATTTTTTATTGTCTACATACATTTTCATTAAATTCCTAATTGATATATTAATTGAAAAATATCTATAATTCTTTAAAAAAATCACATTTTTTTAATACAAAAAATGTGGCACATTGTATGCTTCCCATAATATAGGATAAAAAAAAATGACTTTCATAAATTGTTGACAAAGTTATGGTGGTGAGGAAAACACGTTTTAATATTCTTAAAAAGTTTTAATGAAAAAATCATAACATTATTTACTTTCAAAAAAATTACAAAAAATTGTGGCACATCTGAGCATGTGTCCTCTACTTATATTGAAATTTTCAAGAAAATATATTATTTTTTATTGTACTTAGGTAACTAGTCAGACATGCACCTTCTTTTTATTTTTTCTTGAAAATTTAGTACTGTTGCATTGAAATTTCATATTTTCACCAAATAGATTTACTTTTTTCCAAAAAAGGAAGGGTACCTTAGAAACTACATTCAATTTGCTACAAATTTTGTTCTTACATATTTTTTAAATTATATGAATAACATTCAAATTTTTATGTCAAATTGCCTAACTCTATTTTTCTAAATTTTATTACTAATTAAGGGCCTAGGAATAGGATTCCAAGTAAACATTGTCTCATGATTTCTATGGAGTGAAAGACCCATAGTCTCTAAACACCATCTAAACTTCTCTGTGCTCACATGATTAATTAAAGAATCAACAACATTCATAAAAGTCTCTACCTTAACCAACTTCACCCTACTATCTTGACCATATCTCAAACAAAATGATATTGTACATCAATATGGTTGGTCTTGGAATGAAATATTGGGTTCTTGGCTACACAAATCGCACTCTAACTGTCGCAAAAAAATGTCACTATACCTTATTTTATTCCAATTTATGAATATAGTCTCTTAAGCCAAATGGGTTCTTTACAAGCATGATTATTTGCCATATACTCAGCTTTAGTAGTGGAAAAAGAAACCACATCTTATAACTTACTCATCCAACTAATTGCACCAACAAATAAAGTAAACACATAAGCACTGATGGATTGTCTGCTATCAATATCACCGACCTAGTCTAAATCCGCATTAACCATGAATATCAAGGTAAATTTCATCTTCATTCATATTATTATGATAAAACAAGGAATAATCTGAGGCACCATGTAAATACCTAAAGACTCTTTTAACTACATCCCAATGAACTCTACCAAGATTAGACATGTATCTGGAAAGAACTCTCACTGCTTAGGCAATGTCCAGTCTAATACAAACCATAGCATACATCAAACTAACAATAGCACTTTGGTAAGGAACTTTTCTCATGTCTTTCATCTTTGATGGATATGTTGGACAATTTGAAGTAGATAATTTTGTTCCAATGGAAAGGGGAACACACATTGGTATACAATCTTGCATGTTAAATCTTTGTACAATTAAAAATTGAAATACTTACTTTATCCAAGCTATAGCTTTTTGTTCACTCTATCTCTTTTAATTTTCATCCCAATAATGTGTCTAGCTACACCAAGGTCTTTAATTTCAAATTTAGTAGCAAGTTGTGATTTTAGTTATGAAATCATACCTTTCCATTTTCCAATAAATAACATATCATCAACAAATAATGCAATAAATGAGAAATGATAACCATTAGCTTTATAATAAACACAATGATTTGATTTAGAATGCTCAAATCCCAAACTCAACACATATGTATCAAATTTCTAGTACCACATCTTAGGACTCTATTTTAGGCCATACAAATATTTCTTCAATCTGTAAACCAACTTACTTTTACCTTTCACCACGTAGTGCTCTAGTTGTGTCATATAAATATCCTCCTCCAAGTCATCATGAAGGAAAGTAGTTTTCACATCCATTTGATCAACCTCTAAATCATAAGTAGCAACAATAAAAATAAAAAATCTAATTGATGCCATTTTTGCAAAAGGAGGAAATATCTCACTGTAATCAACAACCTCAACTTGAGAGTAACCTTTCGCAACCAACCTTTCTTTACATACTTCTCAATACCTCCATTTGAACCAATATTTTTCTTGGGTATGTGTAGGATCATGATGGGCCAAAAAGTGGCAACATGATGGGTTTTTGTAGGGTATGTGGTTGACAACCTTTTTTTTACCCAAAATTGATGAAACAAAAAGGATTTTTAAAGGAGATTCTCAACTTTCCACCAATATAAATTATGCTTCACTTTGAATTTAATAAATAACTATTATTTATTTTCTCTTTGAATTACAACTAAAGTCTTAATTGATAGGTTTATTGAAAAACATCCATAGATTTCAAACACTATCACATTTTTTGAATCCAAAACATGTGTCACATTCTATGCTTTGCATACTATAGGATTAAAAAAAAGAAATGAATTTCATGAAGTTTTGACCAAGTTAAGGTGGTTAGACATACAAGTTTTTTTATTTTTTAATATTTGTAATAAAAATTTCATAATTAATTATTTACTTGAACAAAAATTACAAAGAAATATGAATCACATTGGGACATGAGTCCTCTACTTATATCTAAAATCTTATAAAAAAATATTATCATTTTATTGTGGTTAGGGTGGTTAGACAGACACCTACTTATTTTTTTCCTGAAATTTAAGTACCACTGCATTGAAATTTCAAATTTTCACCAAATAGATTTAAAAAAATAAAAATAAACCTAGTAGTTTAGAAACTACATTCAATTTGCTAAAAATTCTATTCTTACATATTTTTGAAATAATATAGATAACTTATTCAAATTTTTACATCAAAATCTGATGTATCATTCTTTTTCAAAAATGTCATTTCTTCATCTATAGTAATCTTCCTAGATTCTACATCATTCATACATAATGCCTCTTCTACCAATTTTATTTCATCCATGATAGTATTCAAAGAAAAAATGTCTCCAAGCATCAAGTGAATTCCTTTTAGTTGGTTGGCTATGCCTTGTAGACCTTCGAACAAGTTGAGTTGGAGGTTCTTCCTCATCTTCTAAAGATTCATACCTAGATGAGCTCTCCTCAACTTCTTGGACCTATCCATGGGCCTTGATTCAAATTTCTACTATAAATTACCTTTTGTCCAATAAGATTCCAAAGCTTGTATCCTTTCACACTGTAACTATATCCAATGAAGATACATTTCATAGTTTTGCTCTCCAACTTTTTCGTTTCTCCTTTGGCACATGTGCATATGCCTCACAACCAAAAAATCTAAGATGTCTTAATGAAGGCTTGCAACCCAACCATACCTCTATAGGTTTCTTATCAAAAAGAGATTATGTATGAGACTTGTTAATTACATAATAAGTAATGGCAACATCTTCAGCCCAAAAGCTTTGTTCTAAACTAGAAGCACTCAACATACTCCTAGCCTTATCCATCAGTGTCCTATTCATTCTTTTTGCAACTCCATTTTTCTATGGAGAATATGGAGTTTTCTTTTGTCTATGAATACCACAATCTTGACATAATCTCTCAAAATTATTAGAGAAAAATTCACCATCAATATCAATCCTCAAACATTTTATTTTATTTCCAGTATGCAACTCAACCATTGCTTTGAATTCTTTAAATTGATAGAAAACTTCAAATTTACTCTTTAGAAAATATACCCATTTCCTTCTATAATAATCATGAACAAATAAAACATAATATGTGGATTTACCAATCAAAGGAACATCTATAGGACTAAACACATTAGAATGAATAAGATCCAATACAAGATAAGATTTATGAGAACTCGAATAAAATTAAATGTGGTTTTGTTTTCCATACTTATGCAATACTCATAGAAATCGATTTCAAGATTATAATCAGGAAAACCTTCAACAAGGTTTTTATTTTTCAAGGTCCTTAGACCTTTTTCTCCAATGTGGATAAGTCTCTATTGCCATAACATATTTTTTTCTACAAGCAACTTTGATTCAAAAGAAAGAGCACCCTTGGGTACCCATAAGCCATGACCATCTGTTGAAGGTGAACCATCACCTCTTCCATAGATTTTTTTTTCACAAAAGTACTAATACACTCAACAATGCATGCATCAAGATTATATAATGTACCATATATGACACCTCTAGCAATCACCATAGGACCTCTAACCATCTTGTATCCTACATTGAGAAACATTATCTGCACACCTACATCTATTATTTTCCTCACAAAGAATAGATTTTGTGTTAATACAAGGATATGCAACACACCATTAATCCTTTTTATTCTAGACCATCAGGAAACTTGATTTTAACTTTACTATGACCAACAATATTTAAATAAGAATCATCACCCAAGTACACCTTACCTTCACATTCTTCATATTCATAAAACTAATCTCTATTAAAGGTCATATGAAAAGATGCACCTAAGTCAATTAACCATGCATCATTACCTGCATGAGTTTCCAAAGCATCAATTAATGTATCTCCATCTTCCTTCTCAGAGTCAAAATCAAAATCAAATCTCTTCTTTTTCTTTTTCTTTTCTTCTTTTCATTCCTTATGAGCATGTCTAGGATTATCACAATTCTAGCAAATAACTTTGGACTTTCCAAGGGATTTATAACTCCACTTAGACTTGGATTTATCACACTTCTCATTCTTCTTTTTCTTTTCCTTTGGTCTTCCATGAACATTTAGGGCCTCCTTGGGTAAACCCACAAAAGTGGTTTACAATTTCAGTGAGGAAGGAAAAGTTGCAAAAAATGACCCAATGCTAAGAACTTTGGTTTTTGGGGGTTCAAACCAACTTTTCGTTTGAGCGAAATAAAAGAGGGTTCACTAAAACCCTAGTTCGAGCGAACCCTAGTTTGAGCAAACCCATTAAATGCAAGGTCCCACCACTCTCAGGAAAAAAACATAAAGAAAACCTTTTTGAAAGGGGGTTCACTTGAACCCTCCTTGGTTTGCCTAAAACCCCCTTTTCCCACCGTCTCACCATCTGGCACCAAAAAAATCCAAAATTTTTCCCTTCAAAGCTCAGGTTGAGGATGAAATTGGAGGAGACTTCATAGACCCAACTGGATGATGGTAGTCCTCAAAATGAGCTATCCAACAAATATAATTTTAATATGTTTTGATTTTATTATGTATTTGTTTTTTTAGTTTTATTAAACATAGGCTTTTCACCGAAAAATCAAGCTCTCTATTCTACACATGTGGAGAAATAGCAGATTATCAAAACAAAATTGAAAAATATGATTGCACCAAATATTCAAGTCCTTGATCCAACAAGAAAGAAATTGAATTTTGATACATATAAAAAAGTTATGTTGTATATAGTCCGCCTATTTCTAAATTATAATTGGTTTGACTTCAAAACTTTATTAAGGAAAAAAAATCACTAAAACACTATAAAACCAATTGTAAGCACTAGATATCATAGTTACAAATCTAAATTCGAAAAAATTAGAATTTTATCCTTAATGAAAAAAGTGTTATGTTGTATACGGTGAGAGTCACTCCTGAAAAATGGTGTTTACTGAAAAATATATTATTTTTTGAAGGAGATGGAAAAAGAAGTGCAATATAATTCCAAATTTTTTGAAAAAAACATATTTAGAATCTACAGACAAAATTTCACAAATCTCTAGTTTGTATCATCTTCAAATTCCTCACAGTTTAGCCACTATAGGTGCTCGAAAGTGAAGATTTAGTTAGAAAAAATTATTTTAGTGTCCAGTTTGGCCACAAATTGTAAATCAGTATTGTGGGATAACCCCTGCTCAAATTATATGATGTTATGGACTATAAAGCCAAGGGTCTGATCATACTATTCTTGGCAGACTTTGTTTTAACCAATGTCCATGAGGAGACCTCTACACATAAACTATGGAGGAAGGTTGGTGAGATGTATCAAACCAAATCTTTAGTGAATAAGATTTTCTTGAGGAAGAAATTGTATTCCCTAAGAATGGAAGAGGGTGGATGAATCACAGACCACCTAGAAGCATTCAATATGTTTGTGGCTCAATTGGCGTTAGTTGGCATATCAAAATGGATGAGGAGAAATGTTAGATCTTGCTTTGTTTTATTCCTAATTCATGGGATTCTCTTGATATGGCTATTAGGAGTACACTTCTATTATTTTGAAGACTGAAGATGTGGTGGGTTCTTTTCTTTCTAAAGAGATGAGGAGGAAGGTATCCATCACTGCCAACCCTGGTAGGATCTACAAGCCTTAAAACATTCTCATCAATATCCCATAGATCTTAATCTATCAATAGATCCTCCATCTTCAACTTCCACATCTCAAAATTATTTTCATAAAATTTATCCACCTATATTCTCCCAAATTAACTTGCTATATGAAAATTCCTACAGGTATGTGCAGGATCATGATGGGCCAAAAAGTGGTGATATGTAACTAATATGATGGCCCATGTGGCTAACGACTTCTTTTTACCCAAAACTAAAGAAACAAAAAGGGTTTGTAAAGGAGATTCTCATCTTTCCACCAATATAAATTATGCTTTACTTTGAATTTAATAAATAATTATTATTCATTATTTGAATTATGACTAAAGTCTTGATTAATAGGTTGATTGAAAAATATCGATAGCTTTCAAACGGTATCACAATTTTTGAATCTGAAACATGTGTTACATTCTATGCTTCGCATGTACTATAGGATTAAAATTAATAATAATTTTATGAATTTTTGACTAAGTTAAGGTGGTCAAACATATGAGTTTTTATATTTTTAAAAATTTGTAATAAAAAATTCATAATTAATTATTTACTTGGAAAAATATTACAAAAAAATATGCATCACATCGGGACATGAGTCCTCTAGTTATATCAAAAATCTTATAAAAAAATATTATCATTTTACTATGGTTAGGGTGGTCAGACAAAGACCTACTTCTTATTTTTTCCCTGAAATTTAAGTACTACTGCATTGAAATTTCAATTTTTCACCACATAGATTTTTTTTTTAAAAAAAAACTTAGTAGTGTAGAAACTACATTCAATTTGCTATAGATTATATTTTTATATATTTTTGAAATAATATAGATAACTTATTCAAATTTTTATGTCAAGTTTCCTAACTCTAATTTTTCTGAGTTTTTTGCCACTTAAGGGCCTACTTTTTCCATGATGATCCTAGACATACCCCTACAACAAGATCACAAATTATATTTTGCACAAGCTCCCACTCAAATCTAGATTAGGTCAAAAAACCCAATAACCCACAATTGAAACCAAAGGTGATCAAGCTCTAGTACCACTTCTAAGGAAGCTAAGGTAGTGGAACAACTTCCTATTCTAGAATCTTGAGAGGAGAATAATGCAAAACTTAAAATATATTTAATAGTTATATAAACTTAAACAAAAATAAACATAAACATTATGCATAGCACAACATGCAGATTTACATGGGGAAAACCCTTTTGGGATAAAATCTCCACACTCTAAAAGTTGCCCAATATATTATTCAAATACCAAAAATATTACTGTGGTCACCAAAAAAGTAACCCTTCTACTTTTTCTTACTCGTTTGGGTCCTCCTTGTGATTTTGGCTTAATGTTGCCTTGATTTAATGTTGTAATGTGGGAAACACATTCACATTAGGTCTTGGTACCTTGTGAACTAAAAGGATTCAAATGGTACCTTACCTAAGTGTTGTAAAGGGTTGTAGCACACTTTCACACTTTTCTAGGGTCTTATTAATGTATTTCGCATAAATAGTTACCTCTTTTCAGCATTTACCAAGCCTTATTTCAAAGTGTTGTAACACACTTTCACACTTTCCTGGGTTTTTCATTAATAATTGGGATTTCTTATGCTTTAATTGGCCCCATTTTTCATCCATAGGCCTTATTTATGTGAATTTTTTAGCATAAGCCAGATAAATATCATTTAAAGCATCAAAATCCTGAAACCTACCTTAAATTCCTAAGGTGGGACTCATTCGCCATTATGAGAAAATGAGTCCCCTTAGGTGAGACCCATTCGCCCAAGGTGGCAAATGAGTCCCCTTTAACTTAAAATTCAAATTTAATTCAAAATTTGGGCGATTTTTTATTCTCTAAGATCTAAGGTCGGCCTATAGTGTTGTAATTTCGAGAATTATTACATAATTGAGTATAAATACAAGCTTATTTCCCTCATTTTCATACCTACCAAGTTTGATCAAGCATTCAAGAGTTCACAAGAGCATTCAAGGATTTTCAAGGGTAGATTATCAAGCAATCAAGAGCATTCTTCAAGTGTCATTCATCATACCAAAGATTTTTTGCATCATGTTATTTTAGAGCTAACATTTGTGATGTAGGATTATGTGATTCAAGCAAGCATTACATTCAAGATCTATTAGCATCAAGCTAGATTCAAAGTCATCATCCATTGGAGCCAATATTTACATGTTTGCAACACCTTATTGCTAGGGTTTGGTGAGTTGCAACATCATTATTTTTTCATTCATCATTCTCCATTCTATTTCATTTCATTTCAAGGTTTTAATTACCAACAAGGGGTTTGACCAAGGAAAACCCCTATTCACTAACCCCACAACATTTTTCCCTCTCTTTGCATGTGATCTGTAGGTCTAAGTTGCAGATTTGTCAAAGAGCAAGATTGGAAATATTTTCATCAAGTTGTCAAAGTTGCAAAAAAGTTTTAGAGAAGGACTACAAGCTAAATTTGGTAGTTTCAAACCCAGATTTGTATCAGGAAGAGCATAGTAGACTGAGAGCTACATAACCCACTTCAAAATTTATAGAAAATAAGAAGTGGACTGATTTTCCACTATTGGAAAATGAGTCCCATTTCCAATGCCCAAACAATATTTTTTCAAATTTAAGTACCCTTTTAGTTGAAACTTGTTCCAGTGTAGTTTTCCTGAAACTAGACTAATTCGCCCAACTTGGCATATGAGTCCTGGAGTCAACATAAATAGCAAAGTTTTTCAAGATTCTAGAGCTGCATTCCATCTCCAACAAGTTTCTAGGTGCACATTTCCATTTTCATTATTTTTTTTACATTCTACTTGCATTTTTAAGTCTTTTTGCATATCACAGTGTATTTTCAAACATTTTGTATTTTCTAAGTTTACACTTGGTGGTGTTTAATATTGCAAAAAAAAATAATAAAGTAAACTAATTGAGAGCATGAAAAACATAGTGGATACCTATCCCATAGTGGATTGGTGCCACTTTGATATGAAAAGAAGCCCTTTCCCAATCCTTTGACAAGATCAATGATGAAGATGCTATGCTATGAAGATGGTGGAATCAAAATGCATAAGTTGTAGATGATTGTGGATCCAAAATACAAAAAAAAATTGTCTTATTTATAGGTGAGATTGAGAGAAGGAGAGGAAAAATGGATGAATGTGGGACTAATCTTGAGCCAATGACAAGATGCCACTTGTCAAGAGGTGAGAGGACGAAGGATGAGCACATTTTGAAAAATTTACTAATAAGTGATATTAGGTGACTTTTCAAATTTGAAAGTTGGCTTGTTGGAGGGAGAATAAAGGGTATTAAATTCCAAGTGGGAGACATGTAAGAGACAATGTAAGAGGAGTTAATGCTATGTTGGAGGACAAGACATTTGGAGGGATTTTCAAACTTGGAGGAATATTCCCTTTTTGATGCCATTTTGAAAGTAATTAGGGAATTATTAAATCAAAGAAATGATTTATTGGTGCAAGTTGCAAAATCTAGAGGATTCAGGTGATTAGGATTAAATTAATTAAGATTTGATTAATTTAATAGGAGATTAGGTGACTTTGACTTTTGACTTAGATTTTAGGATTAAAATTAATCAAAATGAGAAGAAAATGATTTTAGATTAATTAAATAAAGATTTGATTTATTTAATCAAAGAGGATGATGTTAGTGTTAAATCAAATAAACTTGATTTATTTAATTGATGGGAAAATATGATTTAATTAAATACGAGGAATGCATGATGTCAATTTTACATGTCTACATGTGGTGAACCCCTTTCTTGTCTCAATCATCTCCAAGGATTCCTTACAATCATATCTCTTACATCCTTCATTGGGTTGTGGTCTCTAAGGTGTCCTTGAAAGTGAATATCATGAATTTGGATCCCTCTCCTTGTATCCCCATTTCTGTGGACAAGGAAGTGAATAATCCATTTCCGATTTCAATAATTACAATATACTTTTACAACAAGATTCTTAGAGGAGTAACACCAACAAGAGATCTAGAGACAAGACGACCACTACCAAAATTTTAGAATACATCACCATCTACAATAATAGTACATCACCCTCATAAAATAGGGTTACCTTCTAGGGAAAGAAAAACAAAAAAAATCCACCATTAGATCAAAAACCTAATAAGTGACAGTCTAGATTTATAATACATTATTTATTTAATGTACATGTTGACCATTTAGGAGTTTTTGAAAAAGTTAACAAAAAAATGTTTTACATGCACCCCACTCCTCCCCGCCACCTCGTGCTCCCATTATATTTTACACCTATCAGTGTAACTAGGATATATATATATATATACATATATATAAACAATAAACTTTATATAATTGCAAGGTTGAAATACAATTTCCCAAAAAAATGCAACGAGGAAGGATGCAATGTTTGTTATCTTCAAAATGGAGAGGAGACCACATCCGAAATCAAGCCTTCACAAAGTGTCACTTCCAAAAGAGGTTGATCGGGCAAGGAAAATATTGGTGAAAATAGGAGAGGAGACAATTTAGTTAGGGCTAAATGATGGTCTCCAACTCATGGTAGAGAGGGTGTCTACATGGAGAGGGTGGTCTCGAACTCATAGTAGAGAGGGTTTCTACATGGAAAATGGTGGACATGAAAGGGTGGTCAAATTATTAAATTGGCCCCCCTCCTAACACTATAGTCATTAATGTGAGTAGGCCCAAATGGATGAACACTTAGAATTCGATGGTTTTTAATTTATAATTAGATATTTTTAAAATTGTTATTGGTTTTTTCATGAACCAATATTGTGGCTATAGAGGTGGTATATTGATGACACTTTGAAATGACCACTTTTTGACCCTTCTATGTTAAATACACTCAACAACATGCATTGTTATGACCCAAAAGATAAAACAATAGATACAAGTAGCTAAGTTGCATATGAAAAACAACCAAAAAAAAAATCAAAATCCAATTCATCATTTACGATGTGTGGGTGCATGAAGTTAGATATGACCACTATTGGTTCTCTTCCCCTATCTTCTCTCAAATTCATTAAGTTTTCTTCCAAAAAATCATCCCCCAAGTTTAGTGGGAAGAATAAATATAAAAAGGAAAACCTCCAAATTAGATTTAGCACTAACTCTAGAACTCATACTCTATTGGCACCTACCCTCTTTGGAAAACTCACAAGTGTTTCCACTTTGGAGATTCCTTTTAAAGAGGGGCCTCCATATGTAGTCATGGAGGACCTTCTCCTCAACATAACAATAATCTAGAGGATGGGATCAAATGCAACCACACCCTAACCTCCCTCAAACATGTCACTATTTAAAAATGCAAAATTTAAAAGGTTATAAATTATTTTTATAATGAATTTTACCCTCTAAAACTACCTTAACACATAATTGTATGACCTAGGACATTGAAATTGACCAAATAAAATAAAAAATACTCACTCAAAACCATTTAAAACCCTCCAAAAAATAAAATTAAAATCAAACACTTAAGAGACAATACTTTTCAACACATAAACCAATTAACACAACTAAACAATAGAACATTAATTCCACATAAAAAATTATAATAATTCCACATCACTTGAGGACCATATTCATGTTGCTATAATAAAATCTACATGACACATGACCTTAGTCCCTTCATATAGACTAAGATCGGCTTAACTAGTTGCTACAAGGGGTTGACATCAATGACAACACCCAAACAACTCACAAATAAGTCAAGCTTCCAACAACATATTTCATTTATGATGGTTTCTGAACTATCTCATTTAATCACATGAGTTTCTAAAGTTAGCATCTCATCAACATGACATTAGCAATCCTCAAAGATTTTTTTCCCCCCTCTCCATTGCTACTTTTTATTTTGATGGAAAACTTTGGAGGCCCATATCTTGTTCATACGAGCTCCTTTTCTCAACCAATTGTTTTTTTATTTGGGGTATAATTTCATGCTCTACATAGTGGTGCAGCTGGTTTTTTATTTTGGTGCCTGACGTTTTTAGAAATTGTAGATTCCCATAGGTTTTTTTGAGTCATTCTCATTATTAGAACTTTTGAGGCTTTGCTCTTGCTCTTACGGTGACATTTTTGGGTGAATTTTTTTTAAAGTGCATAATTTTTTGTGTATTTTCTAGTGGTGTAATCAGATTCATCCCATTATTTGTAAAAACTTTACTTTGATCTTGTGGCCAAATTTGGTAATCTGTATGCAGTAAGATCAAGTCCACTTCGTTGTTGTTGGAAAGTGGCACTTGTAATCCTACTAAATATAAAGTGACACAAATAATATATTGCTTGAGGGGTTTCATGGTTGAGTAATTTGGGGGGGGGGTGGTAATCCTTTTCCTTTGTTGGCTTATGCATCTTGATTGGTCAATTGTGTGAGTAAAATTTAGGAGTTTATTATGAGCATCAATAAACATCCTGATGTAAGAAGGTTAAATCAATGGAACTTTAAAATTCTTGGCGAGATGAAATCCTAACACATTGTACAAGGTGGATTAATATTTTTCCATATCTCTATGGACTAGTTCCTAAACCTTCATCAAAATGGAACAGTTGTGTGGGACATAAAAATAGAACATATCCTAGGAGTAATTGGTTGTAGTTGTATTATTGAAACATAAATGGCCATTGATAGTATTGAGATCCCTCATGACCTTATGACCAAACTTTGGAAGATGTATGGAGACTTGAATGAACCTCCATTCCTAGAGGATCTTGTTGCAGATTGTCTTGTTCCACTTGTAGATTTTTGACCTACTGATGATAAAATAGTTGCCATGCTTACTAATTGGGAAAGGTTTGGTAGTTTTTATGACATAAAACCTTCTCCTTCTCCTCTTATAGAGAAATCCATTAAGGCTTCAGTTTATATGGCTCCTAATCCAAATTTAGAGGGGCCATCTTCTTCATCTATGAGTCAGCATCTTGAGGTTGAGGACTCTTGTAATCCAACATTGGTAGAATCATCTAGTATTCTTACTTCATCATGTTTTGAGGAAATAGCTTGGGGGATCATAGATGTATTTGAATGGCATATACTGAGATATCATCTCCTTCATCTACAATTGTACCTAAGGATCCTTGTGATTCCATAGTTTTCACTCCTTGTGATTCAGTGTAGCAAGACATTCATCATCTTCCAAAGATGTCTACTTGGGATGAGTACTTGACAGACATTATTGGTTTGTTTTGTGAGTCCCACATTTTATATTTGGGAGGCATCATTGATTGCATTCCTTTTGTCTTTGATGAAGATGATCCTTCTTTAGTTGTTGCGAAGGAACACTCTAACCCTCTTGTTCGTTCTATAGATTATCATTCTTTGTAGTTTGACATGAGTGTGGAATCTTTTGGACAACATTTGGATGAGGCTTCTTTTTCTTCAAAGGAGGTATCTCTATCTTTGGATTATTTTCTACAATCGTTTCTAGGATATTTTGGATTGTCTTCTTGGCAGTGTGGCATAAAACACCTTTTTGGGGTGTGAAATATTTCAACATCGACACAGAGACACTTGAGTATTCTTTAGAGATATCATCCATCATTCCTCTTCCTGCATCTTTCTTTCAAGAATGGGAATACATCCTGCATACCATCTTGGTTTTGTTTCTTCCTAAAGGAAGGAATGTTGTTTGATGTTGTTAAATCATCTTTAGCATTCAATGTCAAGCTTCTACCATCATTGAGAGACCCTAACATTGAGAAGGGTTGCATGGTATCTATTCTTCTTCTTCTCTTTATGGGGAAATTTTTCCTCGAATGGGGTTTTATCCTTCTGTGCATCATTGGGAGTTATTTTTTTCATCTTTCTTTTGGAGAGAGTTTTTGTCCCACGGATTTTCTCCTTTGCTTTGATTTCAGGAGATTGCATTTTCATTTGTACATGGGTACCTAACATGGCTTCCATAGTTGGGACCCATCTCTATGTCATTTGCATAATAATCAGCTACTCCCTAAATTGCACTTAAGGGGTGTTAGTGTAAATAGGTGTTTTTCCTATCTAGTTATTAGTAGATCTTATTTACACATTAAGTTTTTTTTTAAACGAGGGAATTCCGTGCAGCACCCCCATATAACCCCCCACCGCCGGTAAACTTTTTACCGTGATCGGCAGTGCTGGCGGGACACACCAACCAGTACCACGGGAGCGCCAGAGAGTCGAACCCATGGTGGGTGCCCTGCTATAGGGAACACCTTAACCAACTGAGCTAGGACCGACGCCCCGAGACATTAAGTTTACTTAGGTCCTAGGGGGGGAATTTTTTGAGAAGGTGTTAGTTGTCATTAGATCTTATCTTATCTTTTTACTTTTAACACATGTGTCTTAGGTAGTTATGAGATTTCATCATATGACATAGGATTAAGGCACTTGCCATAATATTATTTAATCTTATATATCACCTTGGTTATCTAACTAGGGGTTCTCAAACAATTCTCATATTGAATTCTACTGGATTTAATTCCATTCAATCTTGAGCATTGCATATTGATCTCTCTTAAATGATTTCATGAAGTTCCTAGATCTTGGGTGGCTATAATCTTTTTCTAAATATTGCATGGTGTGGGGTTATTCTATACCAACTCTTAGATAACTTCATATATACATATATTTATATACATTATATATGGGAGTATGGGAGCAAGATATATATGTATATATATATATACATATATATATATTATTATTATATGACATATATATGTATACATATATATTATTGAGTATTACACATTTAATATTTATTAACACATATATTACACACACATACACACATGTTTTATGCATACACACATATACATACATACATATATGAGATATTATTATTATTATTATTATTACATATTATTAACACAAACACATGCATATGCATATTACATATACATGAGCATGTATTATTATTATTACATAGTATATATATGTATATATATATATATGTATATACATGTATATGTATGTATATACATGTATATATATATGTATATGTATGTATGTATATATATATATGCATATATGTATGTATATATATGTGTATATGTGTATATGTATATGTATGTATGTATACATATTTATATATATACATATGTATACACACACAAACACACACACACACACATATATATATGTATGTATGTATGTATGTATGTATGTATGTATATGTATGTATATCTTAGAAGGTGTGTTCTTAAGTTTTTCAACAACATCATACTCTTTTCAACTTTGTGAAGGCCAACGGGGAGAACCCGATAAGATAGGTTGAGGTAATGGGAGGGATGTTAAAGGTGTTTACCTTGGTTGTGAATTTTTTCTAGTGCTATATGTGTGAGCAACAGTATTATAACTCAATTGTTGTGAAACATTATTCTTAGGTGGGTAAAGGATAAGTTCAGGTTTGTTTTAAGTTGGAGGTTTGTGTGAGGGTGGGTAAATAATTAGAGGATTATTAGGATGTCCTAGAGGGTATTTAGGAGGTCGAATAATCAAAGGGGATCTAACGAAAACTTGTTCATTCAATACCACAACATTTTGGTTTGATTTATTTCTCATCAATGGGAGTCTAGTGTCATCTTTTTATCATATGTCTATGGAAGTCACATCATTATTATTTGTATGAATGCTCTTATTTTCTTCCACCATGATATCTCCCCTAATAGGATAGTTTTTAGGAGAACTACAAACTAGATGTTTGTGACATTCAAAGTTTGGTTCTTCTAAAATGACTTCATTGCAAGTAGGGGAATGGTCAATGGATGAAATTTCTTGTTTATCAATGATGCAATTCTCTTGTTCAATAATGCTTTCCCTAGGAGAAAAGAGGAAACTAATATTCTCCTGACTATTATTGCTTTGATCTTCTAACTTCAAAGTATCTTCTTTACCAAAAGTAGAGATATTAGGAGAAGGTCCATTTTTATTGTTATGATTGTCCATGATTTCATCCTTATTTTCTAAGGTCACGTTTTATTGTGCCCTGATATCTACCCTAGTAGGAGAGCTTTTAGGGGATTAACAAACAAGATTTTTATCACATTCCATTGTTAGTTTTTGTAAAGTAGCTTCATAACAAATAGAGGAGGCATCAAGAGAAGGAGAATCATGCTTGTCAATGATTGGATCCTTTCATTCAAATAAATCTCTGCAAATAGTACAAGCATTAGGAAAGGGAGAAACGAGATTTTCATGACTTTCAAGTGTATCTTCTAACACTAAACTATCTTCTTCATTACTAGGAAGGATATGAGGAGAAGAAAAAATGTGATTATCATGGTTATCTACAATTACATCCCTATGTCCTATAATTTCTTCCCAAGCTGGAGAGGTAGGATTGTCATAGCTCTCAATCATTGGATCTCTTAAAACACCAAGATGTCCTCCTCACAAATGTGATTTTCATGTTCGTTCATGTTGGGATTAAGGTGTCTCAAACTTATAATCCTAACATTGGTTTAATTGATGTAATTAATGTATTTATAATTTGTATTATTTTATTTCCTATGCTTTCATGTCATTAATTGGGACCCATCGATTCTGTGCAATCCATGTTGGAGGCGACTAGATGACAAATCATCATCCCAAGTGGGCATAGGTGTCTCACTTTGTAATCTATGACATATGATAGATTCTATGATGTGTCATAAGGAATATTTAAGCTTATGGGTGAACCAACAATTTTGTGGTTCTATGTACTTCTCTTACACTCTTAGGATCTTTCACCTAAAAGGAGAGAGATAGAACACTAAAATTGTTGTGGTTCATTCATATAAAGGATTGTATGATGTTATTGAGACTAAATGCAATGTTTTAAATGAAACTAAGTACTAAAATTGATTGATTATTGATGCCAAACCAATGAAATATGCAATGTTTGAAAACATAGTGAGGTTTGCAAAAAGCTTAAAAGAACATGAACAAAAATGAAAATGAAACTAAATAGAAAGTTGTATTTATGAATGTGTGCACCTATAAACTTGTTGGAGACTTGAAATGGATTTTAAAATGTTTTTGATCCTGACTTTTAGGCCTGGTGGGACTCATTCACCATTTTGGGCGAATTAGTCCCAATTCTGTAAAACTATTTTGTAGCCCATTTCAGAGATATGGGTATCAAAAAATGAAAAAACCAAAAGTAAGCCTAGTAGTGGGAATCATTCACCACCCACAGAGAATGAATCCACTTTTGAATTTCTGAATATTCAAAGGTGGAAACATGAGCCTTTAGTCTCAACTTTCTACTTCTTCAGGTGTCTGGTTCTAAAACTGTCAGATTCGGGCCTAAAAGTGGCCTTTTGTGGGTATTTTGACCTATCCAGTGAAGAGATGAATTGAAAAACTTTGCAATGCAATCTCCAATTATTTCTAAGCCTCCAAGATGTCCAAATCTGTAAACACACAAGACAAGGAAGAGAAATGTTGGATGTTAGGGCATGGGGGCTTGCCTTGGTCAAACCCCTTTTTGGTAATTAAACCAAAATAGAGAAAGAATGTAATGAAACATGAAATAATGGAGTTTATTACCTTTCCACGATGATTTATCTTGAATTTATACAATAAAACATGGAGAATTTTCCCTTGAAGGTCTAAAAATTGTTATCTCAATGACTTGAAATGATGAAACCCTAACTTGCTTGACTTGAGATGGAAAAATGATGGATGAATAATGAAGAATGGTTATGATTTATGGTTTATAGAGTTGGTTTTATAGGAAATTAACCTTATTCATGTGTTAATTGGATCCCTAAGGCCGACATGAAGAAAAATAAAACTTAAATCCGAAAAATTCCCACTCAAAAGTAAAAAATGGGTCAAATGAGATTCATTCGCCTTCCATGGTGAATGGATCCCACCTAGTTTGGACTAATTTTCCATGGATGGAAAATAGGTCCCACAGGGGCTATTTTGCTAGCTAAGATGCTAGGAAGTAGGGAAATAAGGTTTTTATGGTGACTATGTCGAGTATTTCATCAAATATTGCCTTAGGATGCATAATATGGGGTAATAGGGGCCTATTAGTGATGATGTAAAGGTCAATTAGGGCTTGGGACATAGAATTCAATGTGAAAGTGTGATTAAATACACTTTTCAACACTAAAATGAGGTCCACTTAGCCTAGGAAGGAAAAACATCCAATGTGAATGTGTAAGACACAATACAACACTAGATTAAAGTTGAGTTTAGTTTACAAGCCTTCTAGATTGATGTGAAGATGCATTTAAATACATTTTATAATGTTTTATTAATGGAAAATGGGTTCATTAAGTCTAGAGAGGCATGAAAGTCTTTTACAACACTTTAAAACACCTTTAAAGACATTGTTAAATGCATTTGAAAGCATCCAAGACCTACACTGTGGATGTGAAAAACACCTCACAACACCAAATCAAGGCCTTATTAAGTCTGATTTATCTTCAATTATTCCCCAAATCAAGCAAGTTTCCTTTTTTCTATGGTACAATAGGTGAAAGTTGGCGCCCAAGTTGGGTTATGACAAATTGTAAGAGAATTAGGTATTTCTAGTCAGTTATGACAAATTATCTTATAGCTATAAGTATTTTCAGCTATAAGAGATTCTATGATAGTTGTAAGATGTGTAAAGCATCTAACATAAGCTATTTTTAGCATATTCTAGGCACCCAAGCTTGCAAGAAGAATAGTTGCATGTTTGGCACTTGTTGGAGGTGTAAGGGAATATGTCACGTGTCCAAATGCATGTATAATGGGAAATTGTGGCATGTGGATTTGGATGCCCCTCACCTTCTAGATGCTTTGTGAAGCTTTCTTCACTCTATTTATTGAGTGCCTTGAGTTGTAGAATGCATAGTTTGTTTGTAGGTAATGAAGTGCTACTGAGATAAGTCCAAAACAGGTGTTCATGTTGAAGAACTTGTTGAAGAAGATTTATACTAGTGATATATTATATTCATTATTTGAAGTTATAGAGAAAGTACTATGCTTTTGGAGGGTGGGGTTTTTTACCTAAAAGAGTTTTTCCCTTGTATATCTGTTGTTATTGCATTTGTGTACTTCTTGTTCTATTTCCATTATTCTCTATGTATCTCATATTGTAACAACATAAGGTGTTAAAAAGAAATTTTTTTAACTCTCTCCTACTTAGATTAGTGTAGAAAGTTGTTTCTGCTTACCCAACTTCCTTTCAGTTGGTATCAGAGCCTTGCCAACCTTGGTTCCTTTGTTGGGTAGAAGGGTTTTTTGATCTAATCTCTTTTTTAGTGGGAGTTTTGTGAAAGTGTGTAATTTGTGACCTTGTTGCAAGAAAGAGATGGTAGGTACATCTAGGAGGATTGAGATCTATGGAAAATTTTAATAGTGGTAATTTTGAGTTGTGGAAGCTAAAAATAGAAGACATGCTTTTAGACCGATACTTATGTCATGCAATTTATGAAACCATGCCACATGGTATGAAAAAAGAGGATTGGGATCTCATGGATAGGAAAGCCAACAATCTTATTAGACTCTGTTTGGCTGATTTTGTCCTCCTAAATGTCCATGAAGAGAAAACTTCTGCTTCTTTTTGGAAAAATCTTGGTGATGTCTACCAAGCTAAATCCTTGGTAAACAATCTTTTCTTGAGAAAGAAGATGTATTCTCTAAAAATGGAAGATGGGGGATCCATTGAAAATCACCTGAACTATTTTAAAATGTTTGGTTGCACAACCGGATTCCATTGGAAACAAAATAGATGAACAAGACCATTGCATGCTCCTTTTTTGTTTGTTGTCGAACTCTTGGGATCACCTGGTAATGGCTATTGGAAGCAATACTTCCACCTTAAGATGGATGAGGTTGTTGCCTCACTATTATTTGAAGAGATGTGAAGGAAGTCTTCTAAGATGGCCAAGGTGGCCCTTGTAGTCCATGGAAAACCAAAAGAGAGAATCAAAAAGAAAGACAAGAAATATAATTCAAAGTATCTGGGAAGATCAAAGTCTCCTGGTAAGAAGTCCAAGGAAAAATGTTGGAATTGTGGTGAATTTGGTCACATTCAGAAAGATTGTAGGAAGGAGAAGAAGAAAAAAAGTATTTCTCCAATTATGAATTTGAGAATTTATCCCAAGATGATGGAGAAGCATTTATTGTAGCCTTGGCATGCCATGCATCCAATGATGGGTATGTATTGGAACTTTGTTTTAGCTTGATGCATGCACTATTTAGTGTAATAGTTCTTCTAATGTACCGAAGAAGAGATTTTTGGATTCTTGATCCTCATCATAAGATTGTGAAGAGAAGAAGCATGTTGCAGATACATTTGATGGTCATGCATTTTGGGTACCTAAGAGTGCTCATTCCATGGAAATGAAGCTTTCTATAGAGAAGACAATGGTATGGCCCCAACGACTTGGACACATTAGTGACAAGGGTCTTAGAACATTGAAAAATAAGATCCTTGTTGAAGGCCTTGATGATTGTAATCTCGCATTTGACTTTTGCGAACATTGTGCATATGGAAAACAACACTGTCTTTCTTTCTACTCTAGTTCTCATAAGTCTTCTAGGGTTTTGGACTATGTACATTCAAATTTCTTTGGCACTGTAAATGTTCCTTCGTTGTCAAAAATATGTATATTTTGTTTCTTTCATAGATTATTATAGTAGGACATTCATTTATTTTCTCATAAGTAAAGCTAAAGTACTTAGTCGATTTAAGGAGTTTAAGGCCTTGGTAGAAAATCAAATTAGTAGAAAGATTAAGTGTTTGAGGACTGATAATGGTAGTGAGTTTGATTCCATAGAGTTTGAAAATTTCTATAAAGAGCATGGGATTGAGAGACATAAGACAACTCTCTACACTCCACAACAAAATGGAGTTGTAGAGAGAATGAATAGAATGTTGATGGAGAGGGCAAGGAGTATGTTGAGTGGTGCTAGCCTTGAACAAAATTTTTGGGTTGAAGTAGTAGCCACTATGTTCTATTTGATCAATAGATCTCCCACATCAGCACTTGTTGCAAAGACACCCATGGAGGCGTGGTCTACTAAGAAGCCTTCAATGAGACATCTCAAAGTATTGGGTTGCGAAGCTTATTCTCATACATGTTTCAATTGAGAAGAGGTCTAAGTTGGAGAACAAGGCTATTAAATGTATCTTTATCGGCTATGGTGTCAGTGTGAAAGGGTACAATATTTTGGGATCCAAAAGCTAAGAAAGTTCTCTACAACAAAAGTGTGATATTTAGAGAGATGAAACCTTCCTCTATTGAGCTACAACAAGAGAAAGAGAAAGAAAAAGGAGGTAGTTTAGATTCCACCTACTCCAAAGAAAGAAGAACCAAGTACTCATGTTGGACCTAATGATGAGGAGAGGTCAAGTAGCTCTAAAATTTTTGAAGAAGGACAACCTAAACCTTGGCCTATAAGAAGTTCTACATGAGTTAGGCAGCAACCAGAAAGGTTTGGTTATTCATTATTGGATTCAGATTCTTGGATGCAAGCCATGGACAAGGAGATGGATTCATTAAAGAAAAATAAGACTTGGGATTTGGTACCTTTTCCTATAAGACTTAAACCTATTGGTTGTAAATGTGTTTTCAAGAAAAATTATGGTCCTGATGGAAGTGTTGAGAAGTATAAGGCATGGTTGATCACTAAGGGGCTTTTCTAGGTGGAGGGAATTGATTATGGGAGATATTCTCTCCTATAGAGAAGTTGACATCTATTCAACTTTTATTGTCACTTGTAGTTGCATACGAATTAGAAGTGGAACAAATCGGGGTATGTGCAGGATCATCATGGAAAAAATAGGCCCTTAAGTGGCAAAAAATTCAGAAAGATTAGAATAAGTTATCTATATCATTTCAAAAATATGTAAGAATAGAATCTGTAGAAAATTGAATGTAGTTTCTCAACTACTAGACTTATTTAAAAAAATATATATTTGATGAAAATTTGAAATTTCAATGCAATAGTACTTAAATTTCAGGGAAGAAATAAGAAGTAGGTGTCTATCTAACCACCCTAACCACAATAAAATGATAATATTTTTTTATACTATTTTAGATATAAGTAGAGGACTCATGTCCCGATGTGATGCATATTTTTTTGTAATTTTTGTCCAAGTAAATAATTAATTATGAACTTTTTATTGCAACTTTTAAAATATATAAAAACTCATGTGTCTAACCACCTTAACTTGGTCAAAACTTCATGAAATTCATTTTTTTAATCCTATAGTATGTGAAGCATAGAATGTGACACATGTTTTAGATTCAAAAAATGCGATATTGTTTGAAAACTATAGATGTTTTTCAATCAACCTATCAATCAGGATTTTAGTCGTAATTCAAATAGAAAATGAATAATAATAATTTATTAAATTCAAAGTAAAGCATAATTTATATTGGTGGAAAGTTGAGAATCTCCTTTAAAAACCCTTTTTAATTCATCAATTTTGGGTTAAAAAAGGTCTTCAGCCACATACCCATCATATCGCCACTTTTTGTCCCATCATGATCCTACACATACACATGGATGTGAAGACAATGTTCCTTCATGTTGATTTGGAGGAACGCATTTACATGTCATAGCTAGAGCATTTCATTGAGAAAGGTAAATAAAATTTGGTTTGCAAACTGAAGAAGTCTCTTTTTGGTTTTAAACAGTCTCTTAGAATGTGGTATTAGAAGTTTGATACCTATATGTTGTCATTGGGAAATTTCAGATATCTAAATCTACCCATTGTGTGTACTTTAAAACTGATAATGGTCACATTCTCATTATTGTCCTATATGTAGATGATATGTTGTTTATTGGGAATGGTAAAAGTATTATTTCAGATCAGCACAATTTAAGATGAAAGACCTAGGTGCAACTAAGTGCATTCTAGGAATGGAAATCATGAGAAACAAAGCTAATACAAAGTTTTGGTTAGGCCAAAGCATGTATGTGAACTCCGTGTTGGAGAGATTCAACATGGTAGATTGTATACAATTTTATGAAATAACTTTCACAATAGAAGAATATGATATGAAATATGCTGCAAATACTTGATAATAACTAAGAATAACAAGCCACTTCGAGGGGGAAAACCTCCAAATATCTCTAATGGGAACACACTTCACAACTTGATGATGAAACAAGACTCACAACCTCCTATATATACCTATTTATGCCTAGGATATCACCTAGGCTGACTTAGACACACCTATACAAGTCTTAGGCTGACCTAAACAACTAAATAACAATATACTAATGATAATATGACTTAATAGAGAGTTAAGATAGCCACAAGCCAACTATTCATAACCCAATGTACACTAATATTAAGGGTGTAGCATGCCCCCCTTCTTTAAAGAAGCATTGTCCTCAATGCTAATCAAGTTTGGATTCTTTTGAATGAACTCATTGTCCTCTCATGTGGCATCTACAATTGATAAATTCTTCCATTGGATGAGATACTCAGTGAGAGTTCTATTCCTCATCTTCTTTGTGCGTGTTTGACAAATACACTCTGGTTCCAAAATGATTCTTCCTTCTTCATCGAGCTCTAGTACTATTGTTTGAGTGGGAATATTATGCCCAATTACCTTCTTCAAATAGGAAACATGAAAAACTGGATGTATCTTTGTTGTTTGTGGCAACTCTAGCTTGTAGGCAACACTACCAATCTTTTTCATAATTTGGTATGGACCATAATACCTTAGAGATAACTTATTATTCTTTTTTTTGTTGCTTTAGTGAGATTTTCTTATAAGGCTACAATCTCAAGAAAACCCAATCTCCAACTTCAAAACTTCTTTCACTGTGATGTTGGTCTACCTATTGTTTCATTCGATTTTGTGCCATGGCTAAATTCTCCTTGAGTCCTGAAAGTACTTGTTGATGAAGCAAGTAGTATTCTACTACCTGAACTCTTGGTGACACCTTTATTGATGATGTGATGGAAGAAGGATGATATCCATAAAGTGCCAAAAATGGAGACATTTTTTATGAGCTATGAAAAGAAGTGTTATACCACCATTCTACAAGTGGTAGCAAATATGCCCATTAAGACTGTTTCTCTAAAGTGAAAAAACGTAGATATCCTTCCAAACACTTATTAACAACCTCAATTTTCCCATCTGATTGAGGGAGGTATGAAGAGCTATGAGCCAATTGAGTACCAAAACATGACAATAAATCTTTCCAAAAGTGACTAGTGAAGATAGGATCATGATCACTAACAATAAGCTTAGGTGTACCATGTAGCTTTTGGATATTCTCCAAAAAATCTTTTTCCACTACACTTGTTGTAAAAGGATGTGATAATGCAATGCAATGTGCATATTTAGTGAGGCGATCAACTACTACCATGATGACATTATGACCTTTAGATTTGGGAAGCCCTATGATGAGTTCCTTGGATACCTCTTCCCAACATTGGGTAGGAATAGATAAGGGTTGCAAGAGACCTGGTGTCTTAATTTTCTCCCCTTTATTCCTTTGACAAACCAAACATTCAACAACAAATTTTTGAACATCACCTTTTAGCCCTTCCCAAAAAAAATATTGCTTGACTCGATGATATGTCTTCAAATATCCTGAATAACCACCCACTGGAGACTCATGCGACTCTATGAGAATCTTGTGTTTAAGAGTGAAATTCTTGCAGAGATACAAATGCTCTTTATACCAAAGAGTATCTTCCTTCCAACAAAACTTATCTGAACTACTACAATCACTTTTTAATTGTTCGATGAGATTACTTGTCTCAACATCAATTTTCCACTCTGCTTTAGCTTCCTCCACCCAATTTGCTTGCAATATTGAAAGGGAACACAATAAGGCTTCATCTTTCTCATCCTTCCTTGAAAATGCATCTACTACAATATTTTCTTTCCCCTTCTTATATACAATCTCAAAGTCATATCCTAACATCTTAGTGACCCATTTTTGTTGCTCTTAAGAACATAGTCTTTGTTCCAAAAAATATTTTAGGCTATCATGATCTTTCTTAACCTTGAAGTGTCTACCTAATAGATAAGGCCTCCATTGTTTAACAACATGGAGGATTGCTAGAATTTCCTTCTCATAAATAGGTTTTAGTTGATTCTTACCCTTTAATTTATGACTCTCAAAAGAAATTGGTCGACCTTCTTGCATGAGCACTGCTTCTATCCCATTTCTAGAATTATCACATTCCATAATGAATTCCTTGGTGAAGTCAGGAGTGGCAAGCACTGGAGTTGTACACATAGCCTCCTTCAATCTCTCAAATGTTGTATTAGCAGACTCATTCCAATGAAAAGAATCCTTCTTCAATAGAGTGGTGAGAGGTGTTGCTATATGACCATAATTCTTCACAAATATTCTATAGTACCCTATCAATCCCAATAAACCCCTCAAATTTTTAATGGTTTTTGGAATAGGCCATTCCATGATAGCCTTAATTTTGTAAGGGTCCACCTTTACTCCTTCATGTGAAACTATGTGTCCCAAATACTCCACCTCCTTAAGACCAAAAGAACACTTGGATGGCTTAGCATAGAGTTTATGATCTTCAAGTATTTGTAATGCTTGATTCACATGTTGCAAATGTTCTTCCCAAGTCTTGCTTTAAATCAATATATCATCAAATAATACTAACACAAACTATCTCAAGAACTTAAAAATGGAATTCATCAAAATTTAGAATGTAGATGGTGCATTTGTAAGACCAAATGGCATCACCAAAAATTCATAATGACCCTCATGATTCTGAAATGTTGTCTTACAAATATCTTCCTCCTTAATCCGAATTTGGTGATAACCAGATCTAAGATCTAACTTGGTAAAATACATAGCTCCATTCAATTCATCTAGCAAATCATCAATGACTGGAATAGGAAACTTATCTTTAATGGTGTACATGTTGAGCACTCTATAATTTGGACACATGTGCCAAGTATCATCCTTCTTATGTACCATCACCACAGGTGAGGAGTAAGCACTTTGGCTATGCCTAATAATTCCTACCTCTAGCATCTCCTCAACATTTTTTTCTATATCACTCTTGTATGTGTGGATACTTGTAAGGCCTGATGTTCAGTGGTTGGCTACCTGGAACAAACTGTATGGCATGATCATGATCCCTCTTAGGAGGAAGTCCTTTAGGAATATCTCCAAGAACAACTGAGTGACAATCAATTATAGCTTGCAAATCTGGATGAGTAGGAGCATTAGATTGGGAGACTTCTAATGAACATCGCTAGGCCACAAATCCATCCAATCCTTTCTTAAGCAACTTTTACATTTGATGAGAGCTTACCATTTGTGGGGATTTTTCCTTCAATCCCCTTAGCTCTACTACCCTTCCTTCTTATTCAAATCTCATGAATAGTTCTTGGAAGTTCATCTCAATGGTTCCCAATGTAGTAAGCCATTGTACTCCCAAAATAATATCTACTGCACACATGGATATCACATACATTGGGGTATCAAGTCGATAATCTCCCATGGATAATTTAATGCTATGAAAATTCTCTGAACAACTAACTGTACCACCATCTACAATCAAAACCTGAAACTCTAGAGCTGGATATATAAAACATTTTAGACAAGTAGCTAACTTTTTGTTGATGAAATTATGAGTACTATTGATGGCGATTTTGGCACCACAACAATGCAAACAAAATATTGCTATTCTGCTTCTCCTGAAAAAAAAATGCAACACATGGATGCCTTAACTCCCAAGGTCTTTGTAGTTGGGTCTCAACTGTGCTGATGTTACTCAGTGGTCAATGCAACAGTAATATTCAAGGGGCCTACTGGTGTTGAGCTTCTGGATTGTTCTAAGATCAAGCATGAAATAAAACCTACTCTAACAGGGGTTTCTAAAGAAATATAAAAAGATAAATTAGAGTTTTGAAGTAGAAAAGAACAATAGTTCATCCAACCTTAACCAGACTTGTTAACTTCAAGGAATTTGTAAACCAAAACTGCATAACAAAGTAAACTTGTGATTGACACACAGCCTCTTTCATTCACAGTGTTAATTTTCATAACAAATTTTAATTACCATTTAAATAAAACACAAAATAATATTTCATTCCTTGAAAACTTCACAAATCAAATGATCAATTTAAGACAAATATCATTCTGGAACACAACATGAAGTAGATTAAACTCTGATTGCTTCTACTATTAGTAAAACAAATAAGAAATATTTACAAAGCTAGCACAATCACCAGTGTACAGAGACTTTGAGGCTCCAGATTGTTTCCAACTACACTAAGAGAACTTAGAAAATACATTATAGTCTGTACTGAATTCTAACTGCTAAGCAAGAAGACAAGAGAAGCTCTCATTACTGAGAATCAAGATGCAACTCTATCTCCTTTTGTTAATTGACTAACTCCTAACAGTTATAACTCTAAGTAGTTCTTTTTCTAAAAGTTCTCTAACCCTAGAAGTTCTAATCTAGAAGTGCTTTACAAGTTCTAACCGTAAAAACTCTAACCTTTTCAAAGAAGCAAGAATGCCTTATATACAAGCTGCATCAAAAATAATGTGATGTCCCCCTATATTAGGGTTTTACAAAATATCTGCAGACTGTAGGAGAGTCGACTCTCAGATCTTTCTGAGGAAAGTCAAAACTACATTCAAAGCAGAGCTCTGTTGTCCATGCTAAAAAGTTGTTTCAGGGACGACCTTAGATCTTTTGTAGTTGCAGTCTTAGTCTTTACTTTCCTGTCTCCGTGTCTATCTTCCAGCTCCGTTGGGGGTCACCTTGAATGCTCAGAATATCTACATTAATATTGATCTACCTCCTTGCTAGTGGTCATTACAACTATCCCCATGAGTCACAACTTATTTTTCTCTTTTTCGGCTTCCTTTCTATTCTTGATTTCTTTGTACATTGACCGTCTTCTGGAAGCACCCTCAGACCTCCTTGAAGATCTAAACACCATCAACCAAGCTGATCCATCATCGTCTGTTCTCAGAAGGAAACCATCTTGCTTGCATTTGGTTAGTCTTCTCCATAGGGGCGGTCAATCATTCAAAGGGACCGATGAGTCATTCTTTTGACACCTTTTGATTGGTCAGGCATATTCCAAGTGAGCTCCCCAGGCGGTCAAAGGTGGTTTGATCATCATCGCATGTCAGTGAGACACCATCGGTGTCTCCCCGATGCAATTTCATCTTCTAACATTTATCGACATAGTAAGGGTCAGTCAATGAGACGTTTCAGGGAGCTGAAGGAGTCATATCGAGCTTGCAAAAACTCGTCAGCAAGACCGCATCCTTTCGCTGACACCACATGGCGAAGCTTTTGTTTTCTCCCCAAACCTACTCTATCGGCAAGAGTCACGGTGATGCCAGACTCCCTAGGCAGGCTCATCTCAGATGTCGAGGAGACTGTAATGTTTCAAGGAGACCTTACCCCAATTTTCTCTTCTCTTACCGAGCCTTCCCTTGTTATCAACATGACTTTCAGTGGTCGAGGAGACCTTCTGGTGACTTCTTTCACTCTTACTGAGCTTCCCCCGTGTCGTTGATACTTTCTTTGGTCGGCGAGATTTTTCATCGACTAAAGCTTCCTTTTGCTAAATTCTGGTGTCGCCAAGACCTTCTCGGGTCGGTAGGACATCCTACCGAACATGTTACATTCGTTCCAAGTCTCCCTAAGTTAGAACCTTTCGACGTGACTTCCCTCTTCAGCAAGACACTATGCCGAAGGCATCATCCTTTGGTGATCCTTTCATTTTAGGGAGACCTTTCTATAGTCATATCAACATGTATTCTCTCGTTTCACATGTGTCATTGTAACCTCACCTCTTCGGCTAGACATTATGCTGAAGGTTTTATCCTTCACCAAATGCAACTCCCCTCGGTGAGACCCATGCCAATCAGCTAGACCTCCTATCGAAGGCAAAATTATCGCTGACCCTAGATGTTTGGTGGGAACCTTCTATGTTGGCAAGACTCCTGGCAATATCACTTTTGCATCACCGAGACTTACTCCTTTCGGCAAGAGATTATGTCAAACTTAGAAACCTTTTGGAAAGGGCTCCCTCATGTCAATGAGACACCTTGATTCTCTCCCCGAAGACATACTGATAGAATCCCCCATGCTATGTCGGTGTGACCGAAGCCGCTCAGTGAGACATTACACCGAACGCCCACACTCTCTCCGAAGACATCCTTGTCGGCGAGACTGCACCCATTCGTTGAGACCTCTTGGTGGGGAGAAACCTTATGCCAATGTATGAATCCTTTTGACAGTGGTCGGCGAGACATAGAGAGGTCACCGAGACTTCTCTCTGAAGGAAATCTCCTACCGAAGGGAAACTCCTAGTCGTCGGGACTTTGATTGATGTCTTGCCGATAGTTGACTACTCATGAATTTCACTTGTTGTGACATCTCTATGGTCTTTCCAAGTTTTGCCTTAGCTGATTTTTAAGACCAACAAGATTGAGGAATGCCTTCCAACTGAGCCTCAGCTGAGAAATATCATCAAGTGTAGGATTTAACCCTACAAAAAGGAAGGTCTATATTAGTCCTTAGAAGCCAATAAGACATATTATAATAACTCCACCATTTCTTATAATTATTTAAGTGAATTCCTAACAAGAAGAAAAACCAACTTAGGTTGAGATAGAACCAAGATTAAATCAGATAGATCAAAAGTTAAAATTAGGAGGAAAACATAGGAATTCCAAAGAGGAAAGCAAGTAACCAGAAGCAAAGAAACCAAAAGAAAAGGGGGGACCCCATTTTGATCCAAATCAAAGTGGGGTGGTTATGCAAGGCATAACAAATGGCGACTCGGCTGGGAAAATGGTTTAACCATTTTCATGAATCTAAAAGATTCAGCTACCCAGAACTCCAGTTCATGAACATCACAACTCCAGTTGGGTCAGTTATAACAAACAAGGTAGAGCTAGAATCTCAAATGTAAGTCAATCAATGGCTACCCCCTAAATCAATGTGTGTGCTTGATTGTGCATTATTTTGTCATAAATTTTCTTCATCTTTTGAATAATAATGTGCAAGACTTGAACTACATGAGTTGATTTCCTTCGTGCAATGATATCCTAAGCATTCCTCCACTGCCAATCAGGCATCCATGGCCCCGACGAGGATACCTCTAGTTCTCTCACAACATTGCTCTACTACCAGTCAGGCGTTCATAGCCCCGGTAGAGATACTGGAATCACCCATTCATATTGAATCCTCTTTTTCTTTTTCTTTTCAATATGTCAGATGTTTAATATCTTATCTCGGTTGAAAACTACCATGTACCTCATAATAGCACTTGGAAGTCATATTTTTCACTCAAATCTTACAACACTGTCATCCTAGGACAAATACATCATTCAAGAGGAGATGATCTTGGTGATTTGTGACAAATTCAGAGGAGCTAATGAGGGTTACTCACTTGGGACTTTGTTTTCAAAACTTTCCACAACTTTTATTGACAACAAGCATGAAACAATGAATTGAGGACAAAATCAATCAATCAGAAAACCTGAAAATATCTAAACCACTTCTCTCCTAATGACCAAAACATGCTTCAAGTAACAACCCACTACTTAAAGATGGAAAGCAACAGATAAACTCCCAAAGCACAAAAAAAAACAAAAAGCCTGAAAGGAAAGGACAAACAAACAAATAGGAAATTATTTACAAGAAGAGAGAAAATTATTTACAAGCAGAAACATAGAAAGTATTTACAAAAATATAAATTATTTACAAACAGGAGAAAAATAGATTATTTACATCCAGCATAGAAATTAACAAGCTTTATGACTCAAAATAATGCTTAAGAAACTGCCCATTGACAGGAAATGGGACAGGTTCTCCAATTAGAGTACTTAGTCTGAAAGCATTTTCCCCTAGGATCTCAGCAATCTGATAGGGACCTAACCAGAGTTTGTCAAATTTCTGGTGACTGTCTTTCATTTCACTAGCCTTATCCCATAATAGCACTAAGTCTGATATCCTAAAATCCTTGATCTTGGCTCTTTTGTCAAACCAACATTTGACAATAGCCTGGTGATTGAAAAATTGTTGCAAAGCAGCATCTCTCTGTTCTTCTAATTTCAACAAAGTAGCCAATCTGATTTCTATCCTATTGTCACTAGAGTAGAATTTCTGCATGAATTCAAGGATAGGTATTTGCAAATGGATGGAGAATATAGGCTCTTGTCCATACACCAGCTTGAATGGTGAAGTCTTTAGAGCAGCCTTAATCCTAGTCCTATCTTCTCATAATGTGAATCTAAGCTGAGTATGCCAGTCTCTAGGGTTATGCTCTAACAGTTTCTTAATTACCCCTAAGAGATTCTTATTGGTTGACTCTGCAACTCCATTGCCTTGTGGGTAATAATTTGAAGAATACTTCAAGACAATCTTGTTTTATAAGCTCGAGAAATAAACTCAGTAGAAGAAAAGGCAAATCCATTGTCACATACTAGAGCAAATGGTACCCTGAACCTTGTAGTGATGCATTCGATGAGGAACTTGATCACTACCTTTGTTGTGCTATTTTTGCAAGGTATAGCTTCTATCCATCTTGTGTAGTAGTTAGTTGTAGTCAAAATGAAATTGTGTCCTGTAGAAGAGTTTGGGTTAATAACCCCAATGAAATCCAATGCCCATTGGGCAAAGGGCCTTACCTCATAGACCGGCTATAGTGGCATAGCTAAATGGTGTTCCCTTGATGCAAAAATCTGAAATGTGTGACATGTCCTCATTTGCTGATGGGAATCCTTGAATACACAGGGCCAGTAATAACCAGACCTAAGGATCTGGTGTGCCAATGAATCTGTAAAACCATGACCTGTGCCATGTTTCCCATGAAACTCATAGATCAGCTGTTGAGCCTCTTGGTGATCAAGGCATCTCAGGTATACTCCTTTGAAGTTCTTCCTGTATAGCAACCCTCCTTTGAGCATGCAATGAGAACTCTCGAGTCTCAGGGCTCTCCTTTGTGTTGCATTCATTCCCTCTAGACACCGATTATGGAGCATCAGGTAAATAGTGTCAGCGTACCATAGCTCATTAGTGAAAGACTGGGTCATGTATTGCTGATAGATGATGTTGTCACCAGCATTCACCATAGACTAGGATAAACTCGTGCCCTTGACTAGTTTCACAGGATGTATCTCCATATCAAATTCTTGCAAGATGGCCATCCATTTGCCTCTCCTTTCTCCCAGCTCACTCTGCATCAATAGGGACTTCATAGCTGCATCAGGAACTACAACAACAACCTGACTTCACAGAATGTAATGTCAGAATTTCTTAACAACTTGAACCAGTGCAAAAGCTTGCTTTTCTAGAGGTGGGTATTTGATTTCCGCATTCTTGAATGGAGAGCTCATGAAAGAAATCGGTCTCTCCTCTGCCTCCTCTTTGCGTTGAGTTAAAATGGTTGTGCATGAATGCTTAGAGGCAAAAGAGTAAATGTAGAATGGCCTAATGTAATTGGGGTTGGTAAGGACTAGCGCTTCAGAGATGGATCGTTTGACTTGTGAAAATGCAGCCTTTGCTTCATCAGTCCACTCTACCTTGGCGTCCTTTTTCATCATTTCGTTCAGGGGTTTCACGATTTCAGCAAAGCCCGTAATAAATTTTCTTACAAAATTGATCTTCCCAAAGAAAGACCTCATCTCTTTCTTGCTTCTTGGCCTGGTGATCTTCAGAATGGACTCGAATCGCTATGGATTGATTGATATCCCTCTTTTAGAGATCACGTGCCCCAAAAGCTTTCCCTCTAAGACTCCAAACATGCATTGTTTTGGATTCAATGAGACTCCATACTAGATGCATCGTTCCAGAACCTTGACCAAGGCAGCAGTGTGGTTCAATGAGTCCTTGGAGAACACTTTCAGGTCGTCTATGTAAACAATAATGCATTTTCCAATTATATCCTTGAAAGCTATGTCCATGGCGTGCTGGAAAGTTGCTCCAATGTTTATCAAACCGAATGGCATTCTTCTGTATGCAAACATCCCCCACTTTGTAGTGAAAGTCATTTTCATCTTGTCTTCAAAGTAGACCATTACTTGATTATATCCAAAGTAACCATCTAGGAATGTCATCATCTGAGCTCCATTGACAGTCTACAAGACTTCATCCAAAGAAGGAAGTAGGTAGTTATCCTTTTCTGAAACCCTATTCAGGTTTCTGAAGTCAACACATAGCCTAATCTCCGCGCTTTTCTTGCAAACAGGGACTAAGTTAGCCACCCACGTTGAATGGCACATAGGGAAGATTATCCTTGTAGACAACAATTTCTTAACTTCTTTATAGATTAATGGCTCAATCAGGGCATTGACAAGGCGCTGCTTCTATCAAAAGGGCTTAACCTCAAGCTTCAAGGGGATAGTGTGAGTCATAACAGAAGCATCAAATGTCTAGAGGTTTTCATACCCCCATGCAATCGCAGCAATATATTTTTTAAGCACCCTTAGTATGTCTTCTCTAATTGCTTTAGGGTAGGTCTTCCCTATATAGACATTCCTTTCAGGGCCAGCATTGACCAAGTTAATTATTTCATATTCGCCTCCCTTTTCTTCAGCTGATATTTTCTCTCGAGCTCTTGGATCTGAGTCAAAAATTCTCTCCAAAGCCACCATTCCTTTAGGAATGATATTATTCATTAAGTTAAGAAATCCCTCTGTATCACATTCCTCAGGGCTCCAATCCCCTTGATCTCTGTTGGACTCATCAATAATTTTCCCCTCAAAAACATCTGAGCTTCCTAAGAAGGCCAAAATATGTCGATCATCATCAAAGACCTGGAAATTCTTGATATTGTCAAGAACAGCTGGGGTGGAGATCAGTTCCACTGAGAATTTCTTGAGGTTAGAGCCTTGCATAGGTTCTAGGGTCCTTGTAGCAACAACCAATGAATTAGCTACCTGATTGTCTTCTCTAGGGATTAAACTAATCCCAAAGGAATCAAAGTCCTCAATCAGGTTCCATACCTGATTTTTGTAAGCTGCCAGCCTTCTGTTGTGACATGTATATTGGTTGTGCACCTACTTGATAACAATTTTTGAATCTCCCTTGACCATCACGACAATGAACTTCTTCTTGTGTGCAAACATTAGTCCCCGTTCCAGAGCTTCATACTCTGCTACATTGTTTGTGCATCCAAATTGCATCATGTAAGAAGTAAAGAAAGTTTTCCCTTTAGGGCTAGTTAGTACAATTCCAACACCACTGCTTGTCTTAGATTTGGATCCATCGAATGTGAGGGTCCATAGTTGATCATGGGTTGGAGTTGGTTCTTCTAAAATCATTATGGGTGCTTGAGTTAGATGAGTCACAATTGGGACTGCTTGATCTTTTGCATCAGGTATAGGGAAAGGGTGCTCTATAAGTTCTTTAGATGCATTCTCTAATTTCTGCTTAGTTATATCATCTGGCTTGTGGTTATTGCTCTAACAACCACTTGTTTCTTTGGCTAACCCCTTGGGTTTTGGTATATTCGTGAGTGTGGGGGTGACAAATGAACCTTGGCACAGTTCCACATCAATATGTTGATTTAGACATGTGGCTAGGGTAGGTTTAATTTGAGAAGGAACCTCAGTCGAAGGCATCCTATCTGGTAAGCATGGTTGCTTCCTTGGCTTCAAATGAGAAGCGGTCTGCAATGGTCTCAGGGTGACTTGTTCTAGCTTCCTCAGCTTGGAAAACTTGACTTAAAATGTCAATGCAAGGTTGACAAGTTAATTCAGAATGACTTTGATAATGTACCATGCACCAGTTAGGTAGAAGAAGATTTTGTAGATCGGTATCTTCCCCTAAGACCAGTTGGTCTTGTTGCAACTTTCTAATCAGGGCCTGTTGATTTTCATCAATGGTGGGGTCAGGGGTTTTTTGTTTTGACATGTTCTTAGCATTGAGAACCGAGAAGGTTAGAATTTCATCTTGTTTATAAACCCCCATCTCAGTCTCAAAGTAAGCTACCTCATTGGCACAATCATACTTAGTGATGATATGCTTGAGGCGGGGCTCACTTTCAATTCTAATCTGTGTAGGAATCCCTCTCCATGGTAGCCACATATGTGAAAATTCAAGGGAGAGATATCCCCCTAGAATTTTCATCAAATCTCTACTTAGCAGCATACCATAGGTCTCTGGGATATCTGCTACTTGAATATCTATGTTGGTTAGGATCCTAGGATCTGATCCTACTTGAACATGTATGTTTCTTAATTCCCCTACCACATTAACCTATGTCTTGTCAAGTTGAATGACCTTCTTATTTGTCTGAATGGGGTTTAATCCTAACTTCTTACATATGGAAAATGGCATAACATTGCTCGAAGCTCCTGAATCCAATAGACAGTTGTGTAGGTTCTTCTCCAAAATTCTTAAACTTAAAAGGAAAGGTGGAGTACCTACCTTGTTTTTGTACAAGGTTGCATTCACGTCCCCAATAGGTGCCACCTTGTTCTTTCCTTTTGATTTGCCAGCTTGCTCCAGAGCTTTCAACACTATCTCCCTTTGAGTAGGGCACCACTTTAGAATGTCAAAATATGACAAAGAAGTTTTTTGTTTCTGCATCTCAGAAATGATATCAAATTCTGCATTATAACTTGGATTACTTTTGAAAACACTAGAGGGATTACCCTTGTTGTGGAAGTCAGGTGCACCTTGTGGTGGAGGAGGATTATTATCGGCATTTTGATTTGGAGGCACCATGTGATTAGGTGGTGCCAATGTAGTGAATGGCCCCTTACTTTGATTTCTTAGGAAGTGTCCTCCCTTTGTCTAAAAAGATTGGGCATCATATGAATCCTCCTCTGGTTCATTCTCTTCTTGCCTTAGGAATGAAGGTTGCTCTTCAAAAAGGTCATAAGTCATTATTATTTCTAGTGAGTCACCTCCTTTGTTGGAATTCCCCTAGAATGTGTGGGCATCTTCATGTGCCATCTTGACAACTTTCTCCATCTGGGGGCAGTTTACCTCAGAATGGGTTGTAGTATCATGAAGTCTGCACCAATTTGTCATGAAGTTGAGGTTGGCCACGTTTGCAGTATGTGATCTCTCCTCATTTGCTTGATAGTTATGAGGAACCCCACCATTATTGGGCCCTATATTCCATTGTCTATTATTAGTTGGCCTTTGGTTATATCCTCTCTGATTTTGGTAGCCCTGGTTAGAGGAATTTTGGCCTTGATAGCCCCTCTAGTTGCAATTGTTGTTATTCTGATAAGTACCTTGGTTGTTGCTATTTTGATTAGGGTATTTCCCTTGGTTTTGGGATGGGTTTAACCAAAGCTGAGCCATGTCGTTTGTAACTTGAGACAGTGTTTTCTTCAAGGTTTCTACCTCATTTGTAAGTTGGACTGTCCTTTCACTTTCAACGGCCTTAGCAATAAGTGGTTGATCAACATGACTTGGGGTTCCAACTTGGTTATGAAGACCCTGGGGACCTTGAGGGTTCTATGGTTGTTGAAAAGGGTCAAGAGACCTATTAGCATAGAATGGAATGGAAGGCTGAGTTTGCAATTCGGATATAGGCCCATAGTGGGAAGGAGACATTCCTAGGATAGTATTAAATAGAGGAGTTGGGCTAGACATATGATACCCTAATGAAGGAAAGCCTCCTCCCAAACTTGGTTGAGAGTTAGTTTGTTGATGCAGCTTAATAGCCAAGTGATAGACTTTGGATAGAGAATCAATATCGGCTGGTTGATAATTCCTTTGCAAGAACAAGCCCAGCAGGGGGTCTATAACTCTAAAGTAAGCTAGAATGGAACTATTCTCAGTGACTAGATAGGGGTCTTGCAACCTCTTATACATTCGTTGGAACCTAGTATTGAACAAAGGAAAAGATTCACTTGGTTCCTTCCTTATGGTTCCAAACTGATGATATAAAAGAGTTGGATCCACATAGACCCTAAACTAATTGATGAAGGCATTTTCCAAATCTGTCCAAGTCAGAATGGAGCCTTGAGGAAGATTAAGGTACCAATTGTATGCCACATGTCCCCTAAGGAATAAGGGAACAACCTACAAACTACATCATGATGGGCTATTTGAGCTCTTGCATAGGCATCCTTAAAAGCCTATATGTGTTCTTCAGCACTCCTTGACTCCCCATGAATGCATTTAGGGCAGAACTTCTCTAGGTTCTTGGGTAGATCATGGAAACCTCTAGGAATAGTCCCCAATGGAGAGGGGTTATTATGAAAGAATGCCATTGGTCGGGGTGGTGGTGGTTGAGCCAGCTGTTGTATGGGTCAAACCAACTGTTGAATAGGTTGAACCAGTTGTGGTGACAACTGAGATGGATTGGATGGTGGATTGATGGGTACCCACTGGGGTATTGGTGAAAAGCCTGGTGGAGTGAGCAGGACTGATAAAGGTGGTATAATAGTTGCCCTGGCCTTGTGATTCTTATGTCTTGTTGGGGTCTTGATTTCTATGAAAAGTGATGGATTTTGGGTTGATCGAAGAACTCTGTGGGACCTTTTTAGAGAGAAGAATCCAGTGTTATCCAGTTTTCCCTTCTAGGCCCTCCTTCTAGCGCCAGTTCTTGTTAATGGTGATTTTGGCACCACAACAATGCAAATAGAATATTTCTATTATGCTTCTCCTAAAAAAGAAAGGCAACACATGGATTCCTTAACTCCCAAGGTATTTGTAGTTGGGTCTCAACTATGCTAATGTTACTTAGTGGTCAATGCAATAGTAATATTCAAGGGGCTTGCTGGTGTTGAGCTTCTGGATTGTTCTAAGATCAAGCATGAAATAAAACCTACTCTAACAGGGGTTTCTAAAGAAATATAAAAAGATAAATTAGAGTTTTGAAGTAGAAAAGAACAATAGTTCATCCAACCTTAACCAAACTTGTTAACTTCAAGGAATTTGTAAACCAAAACTGCAGAACAAAGTAAACTTGTGATTGACACACAACCTCTTTCATTCACAGTGTTACTTCACATAACAGATTTTAATTACATTTAAATAAAACACAAAATAATATTTCATTCCTTGAAAACTTCACAAATCAAATGATCAATTTAAGACAAATATCATTTTGGAACACAACATGAAGTAGATTAAACTCCGATTGCTTCTACTGTTAGTAAAATAGATAAGCAATATTTACAAAGCTGGAACAATCACTAGTGTACAGAGAATCTGAGGCTCCAGATTGTTTCCAACTACACTAAGAGAACTTTGAAAATACATTACGGTATGTACTGAAATCTAACTGCTAAGCAAGAAGACAAGAGAATCTCTCATTACTGAGAATCAAGATGCAACTCTATCTCCTTTTGTTAACTAACTAACTCCTAACAGTTCTAACTCTAAGTAGTTCTCTGTCTAAAAGTTCTCTAACCCTAGAAGTTCTAATCTAGAAGTTCTTTACAAGTTCTAACCGTAAAAATTCTAACCTTTTCAAAGAGGCAAGAATGCCTTATATACAGGCTACATCAAAAAAAATGCACTGTCCCCCTGTATTAGGGTTTTACAAAATATCTGTAGACTGTAGGAGATTCGGTTCTCAGATCTTTCTGAGGAAAGTCAAAATTGCATTCAAAGCGGAGCTCTGCTGTCCATGCTAAAAATTTGTTCTAGGGATGACCTTAGATCTTTTGCAGCTGCAGCCTTTACCTTCCTATCTCTGTGTCTATTTTCGAGCTCCGTTGGGGGTCACCTTGAATGCTCAAAATATCTCCATTAATATTGATCTACCTTAGTGCCAGTATTCATTATAGCTATCCCCATGAGTCACAACTTCTTTTTCTCTTTTTTGACTTCCTTTCTGTTCTAGACTTCTCAGTACGTTGATCGTCTTTTAGAAGCACCCTCAGGCCTCCTTGCAAATCTGAACACCATCGCCCTAGCTGATCCATCGTCGTCTGTTCTCAGAAGGAAACCATCTTGCTTGCATTTGGTTAGTCTTCTCCATAGGGGCGGTCAATTAGTCAAAGGGACAGATGAGTCATTCTTTCGGCACCTTCTGATTGGTCAGGCATATGCCAAGCGAGCTCCCCAGGCGGTCAAAGGTGGTCCGATCAACATCGCATGTCGGTGAGACACCACTGGTGTCTCCATGATGCAATTTCATCTTCTAACAGTTATCGGCATAGTAAGGGTCAGTAACTAAGACGTTTCGGTGAGCTGAAGGAGTCATATCAAGCTCACAAAAACTCATCGGCAAGACCGCATCCTTTCGCTGAGACCACATGGTGAAGCTTTTGTTTTCTCCCTGAACCTACTCTGTCGGCAAGAGTCACGGCGATGCTAGACTCCCTAGGCGGGCTCATCTCGGATGTTGGGGAGACTGTAATGTTTCGAGGAGACCTTACCCCGATTTTCTCTTCTCTTACTGAGCCTTCCCTTGTTATCGGCATGACTTTCAGTGGTCAGAGAGACCTTTTGGCGACTTCTTTCAGTCTCGCCAAGCTTCCCCCATGTTGCTGAGACATTCTTCAGTCGACGAGACTTTACACCGATCGAAGCTTCCTTTTTTTGAATTCTGGTGTCACCAAGACCTTCTCAGGTCGGTAGGACATCCTACCGAACCCGTTACATTTGTTCTGAGTCTCCCCGAGTTAGAGCCTTTCGGCATGACTTCCCTCTTCGGTAAGACACTATGTCGAAGGCATCATCCTTTAGCGATCATTTCATTTCGAGGGGACCTTTCTGTAGTCATACCGACATGTATTCTCTCATTTCACATGTGTCGTTTAACCTCACCTCTTCGGCCAGACATTATGCCAAAGGTTTCATCCTTCACCAAATGCAACTCCCTTCGGCGAAACCCATGCCAATCGGCTAGACTTCCTGCCGAAGGCAAAATTATCGCTGACCCTAGATCTTTGGTGGGACCCTTCCATGTCGGCAAGACTCCTGATGATATCACTTCTGCGTCGCCGAGGCTTACTCCTTTCAGCAAGAGATTATGCCAAACTTAGAAACCTTTTGGCAAGGGCTCCCTGATGTCGGCAAGACACCTTGATTCTTCCCCCGTGGTATGTCAGTGTGACCGGAGCCGCTCGGTGAGAAATTATACCGAATGCCCACACTCTCTCCGAAGACATGCTTGTCGGTGAGACTGCACCTGTTCGCCGAGACCTCTTGGTGGGGAGAAACCTTATGCCAATGTATGAATCCTTTTGAAAGTGGTCAGTGAGACATGGAGAGGTCGCTAAGACTTCTCCCCAAAGGAAATCTCCTACTGAAGGGAAACTCCTAGTCACCGGGACTTTGATTGATGGCTTGCCGATAGTTGACTGCTCATGAATTTCACTCGTTGTGACATCTCTAGGGTCTTGCCGACTTTTTCCTTAGCTGATTTTTAAGACCAACAAGATTGAGGAATGCCTTCCAACTGAGCCTCAGCTGAGAAATGTTATCAAGTGTAGGATTTAACCCTGCAAAAAGGAAGGTCTATATTAGTCCTCAAAAGAAAATAAGACATATTATAATAACTCCACCATTGCTTATAATTATTTTAGTGAATTTCTAACAAGAAGGAAAACCAACTTAGGTTGAGACAGAACCAAGATTAAATCAGATAGATCAAAAGTCAAAATTAGGAGTAAAACACAAGAATTCCAAAGAGGAAAGCAAGTAACTAGAAGATAAGAAACCAAAAGAAAAGGGGGGACCCCATTTTGATCCAAATCAAAGTGGGGTGGTTATGCAAGGCATAACAAGTACTACCTGAGTTGATCAACACTGTTACCTTCTTCTTCTTTAAGAACCCCACCACCTTGAGAGTTTGTGGAACACTAAAACCTGAGAGTGCATGAAAAGAAATTATTGGTTGAGAATCATGTGATTCCACATTTGACTCCCTTTTATCCTTTAGTATGGATTCGTCCTCTTCTTCCTCACTTGGACCTTCAATATAGAACAATTTATTTTCACTGCATTTATGTCTTTGACTGTATTTGCTATCACAATTGAAACACAACCCTTTTGCTCTTTTCTCCTGAATTTTTTGTGGAGTCAACCTAGTAGGTTGAATTGAATATCCTTTCTCTCTTGTCACATTAGCCCCTTTCTTCTTAGGAATCAAATACTTCTCCTCTACCCTATGTTCTAAGATAAAAGACTCATTTATGGAGCTAGGGCTAAACATGCGTACCTCATGATGAATGTGATCCTTAAGACCCCCCAAGAATAAATCATTCAATTTTTCCTCCATAATTGTATCCACTCTTAAGGATATAATTTGGAATTGTTGAATATAATCCTTAACTGATCCTGTTCGTTGAAGTTTACTAGTTGGCTGAAGAAGTTGTCTGTCACACTATTGAGCTATATTGTGCTTGGAGTTCCTCCATAAACATTGACCATGAGATGGTGAGCCCCTTTTTCCTTCAATGAGTGCAAAGCCAACGATACCAAATTAATTGATCTAGTTCTAGATATAGGGAAGCCATCGTGACCTTTTGTCCATTTGGGATTTGGTGCACTTCAAAAAAAAATTCCATTTGATTTATCCATGCTAGAGAATCCTTGCCATCGAACTTGCGCATATCCACCTTTGAAAATAAATTCCTAGATCCCATAGGAGTACTAAAGCTTGTGTTAATGTTAACTGACCTAGAATTTTCACCTTGGTCGCTTGAGAACTCCTTTCTTGGTTCAGCCATGTAGGTGCTTAACATGTTTCGTATGTCCGAAATATCTCCTCTTAGGTCACACATATCCATCTTCATCTAGGAAATGTCTTCCTTGACCTTACTAATTTCCTCATTAGGATTAATATCTTCTATTTTTACCCCATCCTTATCAGGAGTCTTCCCCGAAGTGACAACATTCTTTTTGCCCCTTGTTGCAGGCCCCATCATGATGGGAACCACTAATTTTGAACTAAATCACACAAATGAAACTTAAATTCTTTGAAATTTTTACTGTAATCTCCTTTATTATGTCTTCAAAAACCCAATAAAACTCATACTCCAATTTGACAATATGTGTGAGATATACATATTCCAAAAAAATTGTGTAGAAACCCTAATTCTGTAATAATTTACTTAATTATGCTCCAATTCTTCTAAAATATTAACTATAGCTTCTTTAATATGTTCTTCAAAAACCCTTTAAAAATTAGAAAAAAAATCACAAAAATATGAAAGATATGATCTTCCCAAAATTGCCTCCAAAATTGAGAAAAAGCCTTGCTTCTATGGTGCCAAGATCATGCTCTGATACCACTTGTTATGAAATAACTTGCACAATAGAAGAATATGATATGAAATATGCTGAAAATACTTGATAATAACTGAGAATAACAAGCCACTTCGAGGGGGAAAACCTCCAAATATCTCTAATGAGAACACACTTCACAACTTGATAATGAAACAAGACTCACAACCTCCTATATATACCTATTTATGCCTAGGATATCACCTAGGCTGACCTATATAAGTCTTAGGCCGACCTAAACAACTAAATAACAATATAATAATGATAATATTACTTAATAGAGAGTTAAGATAACCACAAGCCGACTATTCATAACCCAATGTACACTAATATTAAGGGCATAGCATACAGTTATTTGTTCCTGTGATGCAAGGGATGAATCTTTTTGTGAATTATTTTCCAAAGTCTCCTACTGAGATGGAGAACATGATTGATGTATGTGATGGTGTGTATGAGACCAAACATTTCCCAAGCAGTGGGAGTCCTTAACCGTTTTATGGCTAATCATGGACAGGTGCATTGGGATGTAGTTAAGAGGGTGTTCAGATATTTATAGGGCACTTATGAGTATGCCTAAGTTTGTTTTCATGGTTATCCTACTAGACCTCAAAATTCTATGAGCATTCCAGGATATGTGGATTCAGATTGGGTAGGTAACATTGACAATAGAAGATCCACCAATGGTTATGTGTTTATGATGTTTGGTGGTGTTATCAGTTGGATGAGTAAGCGGTAGGTTGTAGTTGATTTATCCACAATAGAGGTAAAGTATATGACAACCACTCATGCTTGTAAGGAAGCCATTTGGCTTAAGAGATTGTGTTATGATATTGGTTTAGATGTAGGACAGATTACTGTTTGTTGTGATAGTCAAAGTGCTATTTTTTTAGCAAAGAATCCTACCTTTCAAGCCAGAACAAAGCACATCGATGTACAATATCATTTTTTTCATGATATGGAAGAAGATGGAAAGGTGAACCTTGAGAAGGTTCACACTTTGGTGAATGTTGCAGATGCACTGACAAAACTAGTGAGCATGGAGAAATTCAAATGGTGTTTTGATTCCATGGGACTTGGGGCCCTAATTAGAGGATTTTGTATGACTCTTGGCAGGTCTTCGACAAATGGAAGAATGTTGGGATTAACGTGTCTCAACCTTGGATTCATAACATTGATTTAATTGATGTAAATAATGTATTTATTTGTATTATTTTATTGCCTATGGTGTCATGTCATTAATTGGGACCCACCGATTTGGTGGAATCCTTGTTGGAGGTGACTGCATGACACATCATCATGCCAAGTGGACATAGGCATCCCACTTTGAAATCTATGACATATCAAAAATTCTATGACATCATAAGGAATATTTGAATGCATGGTTGAAAGTTGGCACCCAAGGTGGGTTATGATAGATTGTAATAAGAATCAACTATTTTTAGTCAGTTATGATAGATTCTCTTATAGTTGTAAGTGTTGTTAGCTATGACAAATTCTATGATAGTTGTAAGATGTGTAAGGAATTTACCATAAGCTATTTTTAGCATATTATAAGCGCCCAATCTTGGAAGAATAATATTTGCATGTTTGACACTTGTAAAAGGTGTAAGGGAATATGTCACATGTGTCCAAATGCATGTCTAAGGAATTGTAAATTGTGCCATATGGATTTGGATGCCACTCACCTTTTGGATCTGCTTCTTCAAGCTTGTTTCACTCTATTTATTGAGTTCCTTGAGTTATAGAATGCATAGTTTGTTTGTAGGTACTGAAGTGCTATCGGGTTGACTCTAGAATAGGTTTTCATGTCGAAGCACTTGTTGAAGAAGCTTTGTACCTATTGATATCTTGTATTCACTATTTGAAGTAATAGAGAAAGTATTGTGCTTTTGGAGGGTGGGTTTTTTACCTGAAAGGGTTTTCCCAATGTATATCTATTGTTGTTGCATTTGTGTACTTCTTGTTCTATTTCCATTATTCTCTATGTGTATCTCATATTGTAAAAACATAAGGTGTTAAAACAAAAAAATTGTAACTCTCTCCTACTTAGATTAGTGTAGGAAGTTGCTTCTACTCACTTGGCTTCCTTTCAGTTCTAAATTGTATCTTTTTTTACTAAAGCATTCTCACAAGTAAGGGAGGTTTTGGGAGCGAAATGTAAACTAAGTAAAGTAGTGGCAATGATTTCATCTTCTATTGTTATAATATCTTCCCAAAGGAGAGGAGGAGAAGGACAAGCAAGACTTTCATAATTCTCAATGATTGCATCTTCTTTCACCAAGATACCTTCATCACTAATAGGAGAGGTATCAAGAGAAGAAAAACTATGATAGAAATTGTTACCTATGCTTGTATCCTCTTCTATCACATCGTTCCCACAAATAGGAGAGATAGGAGGGGGTGTAGATTTAAGGAAAGCATCAACATCTTCACTTTCTTGCACTAAGAGACTCTCATAATTAGGAAATGTATTGAATGAATGATTAACATGCTTATTGGCAAACCTTTTCATTGCAAACATGGAAAAGATAGATACTAAAATTTGTGAAAAGTAATCTATACGAATTTAGTATGTAAACCTAGAATGCAATACAATGACCTAGAATGAAATGTTTAAATGTAATTTTCAGATTCTGAACAAGTTAATTGGCTAATTACACTATGCAACAATATAAAAATATAAATTTGAAATTATGCAATGCATGAAATGAACCAAATTAAACTAGATATAATGAAATGCATATAACAAAAACTCAAGAAACTGAAACTTGTGTTCAATGATAACAAACAAAAGTACAAAAATGATGTTTTTAATGTTGTAAATGGTAGTTTCAGACCTTGATCTAGGACTAATTCACCTACAAGGGCATATGACTCTCACTTAGGGATTTTCAAGGATTCAAATGCTAATAAAAAATCAACACATATTTCCCAGATATTAGGCAAAACCACATACGTACTTGGACTAAATCATCCAGAGGAGTGTATGAGTCCTAGATTAGGGTTTTTGCACAAATTTCAACAAAATTTGAGTTGATTCTAAACTTTTTGACTTGCATGTTTTGTTGACTTTTTGTAAATGTAGAATTTTAGTGAAATTGAATGATCTAATGATGCAAAAATGCAACCTATATGCACTTACACTAATGCAAAAATTCTAAACCCTAGATGCAAATTAACTAATGGAATACCTAATGCAAAGTTAATGTAGGCTAGATCTAGGACTATGATGTGCTCCAAATCACAAAATCATATGTTCTAAAGGATAGGTTCACCAAAATGAAACGTCAAAAAATTGTTATCTTGTGTTTTGGGAGATAGAACAACTAATTTTCTCTAAGTTTCATTCAAGGAAACCCTAGAGATCTTAATCTAAGGATGGAATAAGGGAAAGAGACCCATAATAAGGTGTCCAAGGGTGTGATTAAAGATAATGAAGGGGGCTCACCACCAAGACAAGGATTGGAAAGACAAGAAATGTAAATGATAAAAGTATCATGAAAACTTGACTAAATTTCCTAGGAAATGAAATTGAAAATCAGGATAGTAACTATGAATGAAGGGTGCTAGCAAGAAGTTATGGCCATTTAGTGAAAGTGTTTTCCATGATTTTTAGAATTCAACACATTTGACCTTAAAATTTGAAGCACTTAGAGATGGAATCTTGAAGAAAGACACAATTCATTTCGACACATTTGACCTTAAAATTTGAAGCACTTATAGATGGAATCTTGAAGAAAGTCACAATTCATAAAATTTAGTACTCGAAGTCTAGTTTCTAAATATGTAATTTATTTCAATCCTCAGATGATACAAATTCATTTTCAAAAGGTGTTTCTAAAAATGACTATTTAAAAGTCACATTTTTTTTACCATACCATGCATGTGTACTTCATCCATATTTTGACCTAAATAATAATATTTTTCTAAATTATTTTGGGAAAATATTTGTAACTCAATGAAGCATGCTTTTCATATTTTTTTGTAATTTTTTATTGAGTTTTTTTTTTTGTTATTTTTGTATTGGCCATATTTGTTGTTTTGAAAAATCATCATGTACGTCATGCATAAGATGACCTAAACTTATCATTTTTTAATTTTTTTAAATTGAAAATAATTTTTTGAATTACACTTTTCATATAATTTTTTTTTCAAAAAATTATGTTAATAAAAAGTTATTAAAATACTTAAAAACCAAAATAATTCAAGTTTATGGACCTATTTCATCATAAATTAATTGAAAAATAAAAAACATTACACATTTGGAATCTACACTATCTCATCTATAATGGGTTTTAATTTCATCAAAAAATTTTGCAAAAAAAGTCTTCAAACATATGCCCAAAGTCACTATTTTCTTGTGACATTGCTAGGACCTTCAACTTGCAAGCCAAACTAGGTTCAAAGCTTAGGTTCACATCCCCAAGCCTTTTCCTAAATCAAAAAACAAAGCACAAACTAGACAAAAAATTTATATTTTTAAAATCAGGATTATGTTCTAAAATGGGATCCCATTTCATAAAAAAATATTTTTTTATGCTTTTATGAAATGGGATCCCATTTTCTTGAAGCTGGTTTTGATTTTTTGTCTAAGGAAAAAACTTTCATGTTTTGTGGACTCATCTTCTTGCATTTACATTGAACATAGGAGTACCTGGAAGAAAGATGTGATCAAATAAGCTCTAAAACCCTAAAATTTTGAATTTTAATGGTCACTAGGACTCATACGCTTGTTTCGGCTATTTAGTCCTAGACTAGGGCTTTTTTGCAGAAACTAGAATCTTTCAGGGATTGCTCTAGATATTTTGAAATATGGTGAATGCTAGTTTTAGGACTCATACACCACAAGTGGTGATTTAGTCCTAGTATTAGGGTTTGGTTGAAATTCTGGTATTCTTTGGTGATCTCTTGTAGCTTCCTTCCTATCAAATCTCTAAGTTAGTAACCTTGATTTTCAACCTATATGTGACTTTTCATGATCTTGCAATGTAGATGGCAACTTGACAACTTTTCTCCAATCTTGCAACTTTGTTTTCAAACGATCTTCAAGCTCCAAAACACCTAGATTTGCAATCACACATCAAAGAGAAGAAAATCTTGTTAATTGTTAGAAAATAGGGGTTTGCCTTGGTCAAACCCTATTTAGGTAATTAAATCTTATGATGAAATAATGAAATATGAAACATGAATAATGATACCTTGAACAATGTCTTGAGATGTAAATTAACAATCTAACATGAAGTGACCATGTAGAATGTAGATCTTGATCTTGAATTGGATATGAAACAATGCCTAACTTGGATCTTGAATGTCACATCACAATACTAGATCAACAACATGCTTGATGCATTATGCCTTTGACATGATGGTGGATCTTGAATTACTACAATAAATGATGAGAAATCTACCCCTGAATGCCTTAGAAATGCTCTTGAATACTCTATGAAGCTCTTGTTAAATCTTAGGATACTTGTTAAATCTTGTATTCTGTTTTCTAGCAGAACAAACAGGAACACACATATCCTACTGGATTGCTTCAGCCACCTTTGATACCCGACAAGAAGTGGGAATTTTTATCAATGGATTTCATCACGGGCTTGCCGAAAGCCCAAGGGAAAGATTGTATTTACGTGGTTGTTGATCAGCTGAAAAAATATGCACACTTCTTTCCGATCACCACTACATTCATAGCATCACAGACTACAGAGCTCTTCTTCAAAGAGGTATTTCGGTTACATGGTTTTCCTTGGACTATGGTTAGCAATAGAGATAGTCAGTTCATGAGCAACTTTTGGAAGGAGTTGTTCAAGCTAAGTTGCGGAACTGAACTGACACCTAGTACTAGTACCAACTACCATCCACAGACAAATGGGCAAACGAAGATCATCAATAAGTGGGTGGAAGGATGTTTGCGTAATTATATAGTTGGATAGTAGAGAGCTTGGGTGAGGTGGATATACCTTTGTGAGTATTGTTATAACTCTACTCACCACATGACTATACAGATGATGCCCTTTATGGAATTATATGGGTATGAGGCACCCAACCTTTTGGATTTGGTGTTGAGTGATAGTAGAGTACCTAGCACAAGTGATATGATGTAGGATCAGCAGGATATTATGAGGTCTCTAAGAGACAACATTCAGCAGGCACAGAATCAGCAAAAATAGTATGCTGATCAAAAAAGGGTTGAGCATTCCTTTGTAGTGGGTGACATGGTGTATCTCATGTTACAACCTTACCTTCATTCCACTCTGTGAAAGAGTGGTATAGAGAATTGGAAACCTTGTTACTATAGTCCATTCTAAGTCATCAAACAAGTGGGCAAGGTTGCATATGAGTTAGATTTACTGGAAGATAGTAGGATTCACAATATGTTTCACGTTTCTCGCCTGAAGAAGGCATTGGGTCAACATGTGATTCCCTCTCCAGTACTGCCACCCCTTGATAATGAGGGGAAGTTGATATTAGTGCCTGAGGCCATCCTCAATGTTAGAGAGAGACATCTTTAGAGGAGGGTCATCCAAGAGTATTTGATTGAATGGAGAGACTTGTCAGTTGAGGATGCTACATGGGAGTCTGAGGAGATTTTACATCTGGAGCTGAGATTGCTTGAGGAAAAGCAATTTCAGGGAGGGTGGACTATAATGTCCCCTTCCTAGGTGGTTCAGATGATTCAGGGGTTAGCCTATCATTCAGACCCTCGTAGGCTGACAAATGTGTTTAGAGGGTTTCTTTTCGCAATTATCCTACGTTTTGGGACATTACTCCATCAGTTGATTTAGGTTTGGGCCTTGGAAGAGACTCACAGAGTTAGATTCAGACACTTACTATTTATAGTAAGTCAGGCAGACAGGGGTTACTATTTCGGCAGGGCACCTGGCTCAGTTGGTCATCTTAGTTTCAACCTAGTTTGATAGTTTGGTGAGCAAACAGTGAATAATTGAGCATTTAATGATATTGGGGAAATATTAATATTATGACTTTATATTATAAAGTCAATTTATAGAGTCAATTAATGAAATATTGATTTATTAATGGAATAATATAACGTATTTAATACTTTATATTAAAAGGGGGTGATTATTATTAATGAATGTATATTCATTAATCATTTTTAAAAAGGACGCCTTATAATGTTAATTTTCCCTAAGTCCACCAAGGGAAAATTAATGATTTATTAAATGCTTCTTGAGTTGCTTTTTTGGGTCAAACTCTTGAAGAGAGTTTATATTTCACATCAAGACAAATCGAACTTCATTGTGAATTATTCTAATTTGTCTTTTATTCTCTCTAAGAACATTGGAGTTTGTGAAACAAGGGTTTCTACAAGTTCGCTTCATCATTGGATTTTGGAGAATGTTCCCTCCTCAGAATTAGACATATATGAGGCTATGAAATACCAGTTGTAGCTTGTCCATCAAGGTGACTTTATTTAGAAGTCATATTCATGCTTACAAAGGAAGAATCAATAAGGGTTTTTGAAGAAAAAGTATTGAATCAAAAGGGAGGTCAAATTTCAATCTCATCCATCAAATCTTAGACATATTTCTTCAGTCGTACCATTCTTGATTATTGTTGTCAGGTCGTACTATACCCAGCAGCAAGGATGTCTTTTTGAATAAAAAATCCAACGCCTTCTCTTTCAGCTTCTAATCTACTCCAGAGGTGGCACCTAGGATATGGGAGTCTAAAACAAGAAATTTCTTGAGGGAGAAATAAGTTTATCAAGGGGTCGTATTGATTATAGACTCATATAGGTGGCTGCAAGCTTGAATCAAGTTCTTTCATATTGTAATGTTTTCCTTTTTGATTGCATGTTATCAATTCAGTAATGTAATCATTTAGAAAGCCAATAAATTGCATTACCATCAATTTAGAAGTTAATTTGCTTCAGTAATTGCATTTTTGAATTTTCTATAAATTTTAGAAGCATTTGATCAAAATCGCACCATTCATCTTATTGCACAAAAACCATCAAAAACAATACAAAACAACAAAACACAAAAAAAATTGCATTTGCCATCAGCAGTCGGGGTTGAGAGACACCAGGTCTCTTACAGTGGCCATATAACAATTATTAAAAATGTGTAATAGTGTAAGGTATGCTCAAGGGGATTTTGCTTAGTTCATATAAGGTCTCTTCTTAGGGATCATCATGCCTAATGTCTCTAAGAGAGTACAATTCAAAGAAATATCATGCTTTCAGAGGAAATCAAACCTAGTAATACCACCAAGAAAAGGACACATTGTAAGAATAAAGAAAATCACACAGTGAAACATGAGTTTCAATGTACATGCCCCCACTTTAAAGAAATTTCTAACACCATTGTTGTGAGAAATTGCTTTAAAGTAGAAGAAGACATGAGAGCTTACTCAAAAATCCCTATGCCAAGTCATATGTGTCTGAATGAACCTACATCATGAAAAGGGGATACCCCCAAAATATAACTCAGTATGGCACATTCGAGCCAACTTAAGGCATGTTGTCCACATCCCAAGCTTTCTCTTATATACATGGAAGGTGGTAAACTATCAAAAAGAGACAATGACAAGTGCCATATGAGGACAAGGCTACCTAACCCCTTGCCTCCACTTAGTGCAGGACAAGGATAAGCTGAGATGATTGATGAGAAATATGCTAGAGTGCAAATCAATATCAATTAAAGGAATTAGGTCCTTCAACACAAGAAAGAGCACCACAATGCTTAAGATGTTGAATTTGATTACTCAAAGCCTTACATTCATTAGTATAATGACCATGAACTCTACGATATGCACAAAATGTATTGTTCTAGTAAAATTTCTTTCATATTCTTAGAGGGAGAGATATCAAACGATCTTGGAAGAGTCTCAACAAGATACACTCTCGATCAATAGTAGAGGATGTTCCTTTATTTTGCGACAAATATATCTCTTTCTTAGTACAAGTTGTCATACTTATACAAGGCTCTTTAGATTACAATATTTTGTACCCTCCTTTATAGGAGGATGTAAAATCTATCAAATTTGAATCATTAGTGTTTTTCCTGATGACATTACTATTAATCAAGGACTTCTTTGTTTCTTTTGTTTCTTTCAAAGGACAATAACCAAGACCACTAGTTTCCATCAATTCAGGATGCACTAATGTTAAAATCAGCTTAGAGGAATCTTTTTTAATAGTGTTATTATTAAATGAAGAATTTCTTATTTCTTTCGATGGACAATAACCAAGACCATTAGTTATTCCTTGCATATTAGGCTCTATAGGGACATAGATACCTTGTTCTCTAGCACCACATCCTTTTCCACTATATCCAAGTTGTTTCATAAGTTCATAACCTTTTCCATAAAGCTTTTCCATTTCTTTTGGATTATGTCCTTTCTCATAATCAACTTCATCAAAGTTTTTTGTGTAATTTTCTTCTTCTTCTAAAGTGTTTGAGGTGAATGCTTTTGAAGGGTCTTCCAAATTTTGTGTTGAAATTACTGCTTTATCTTTTCCTTTTTACGATCATTGTTTATGATCTTGTATTTTCCCATGAATGTTGTGAAATCTAAGGAACCTCAATCATCTTCTAATAGCTTTGTGACTTCCTCAATATGCTTTTCTTTGGCTTTCTCTTGCACTAGTTCCACTTATGTACAATTGATGTTAATATTTTCAAAGGATTCTCCTTGTCTTTTTTGAGTTTTAAAATACTATAAGGCTCAAGATCAGCATCGAGTGTGTACACCTTTTTGTTGTAGAAATACTTCATTTTATGATGAAGAGTAGAAAGCACCCCATTCATTACATGAATACATGGTCTTCATAAAAGGAGGTTGTATGAAATATCATGAGGCATAACATGGATTAGTGTTTCTAATGTGGCCTTTCTAGTTGTAATAGGAAAAGTGATCACACCAAGTGATCATTTTCCTACATTATTAAACCCACTAATAGATAAAGAGGCAGGTTGGATTTTTTAATTATCCACACCAAGCCTATCCAAAAGGTTTACACTACACAAATTATGGGTTCAATTATTCCTTTCCTATTGAATCTAGCTATTATCATGAAGGCATTATTTTGTTTTTTCACTTCCAAAGGAGGGAGCTCACTTTGGTGGAAAACAATGTTAGCATTTATTCCTTGAATCATGGTTGCTATTTCATTCAGGTTTGCACTAGACAGAACCACAACTTGTTGCAAGGCACTTTGAATCATGTTATGATAATGAGGGGAGGGTTGAATAAGGTCCCATAATGATATCTTAGCAGGAGTGTTCTTAAGTTGTTCAACAAGATCATACTCTTTTCCACTTTTTGAAGGCCAAAAAGAAGGACCTGGTAAGATAGGCTGAGGTAATGGGAGGGACATTGAAGGTATTTTTCTTGGTTGTGGATTTTTTCTAGTGTAATATGTATGAGCAATGGTATTATATACTTGGCTGCTATGAAACATTATTCTTTGGTGGATAAAGGATAAGTTCGGGTTTGTTTTGAGTTGGAGGTTTGTGTGAAGGTGGGTAAGGAATTAGAGGATTGTTAGGATGTCCCATAGGGTATTTAGGAGGTCCAATAATCAAAGGGGGTCTAACAAACACTTGTGCATTCAATACCTCAACATTTTGGTTTGATTTTTTTCTAATGAATGGTAGTCTAGTGTCATCTTTTCATCATCATCTAAGGAAGTCACATCCCTATTGTTTGTATGAAAACTCTTATTTTCTTCCACCATGATATCTCCCCTAATAGGAGAGTTTTTAGGAGAACTACAAACTAGATGTTCATGGCATTCAAATATTTTTTCTTCTAAAATTACTTCATCACAAGTAGGGGAATGGTCAGTGGTTGAATTTTCTTGTTTATCAATAATGCAATTCTCTTGTTCAATAATATTTTCCCTAGGGGAAGAGAGGCAACTAATATTCTCATGATTCTTAATTCTTTTATCTTCTAACATCAAAGTATATTCTTTACCAATAGTAGAGATATTAGGAGAAGGTTTATTTTGATTGTTATGATTTTCCATGATTTCATCCTTGTTTTCTCAGGTCACATTCTCTTGTACCCTAATATCTACCCTAGTAGCAGAGCTTTTAGGGGAGTAACAAACAATATTTTTATCACATTCCATGGTTAGGTTTTGTAAAGTAGCTTCATCACAAATAGGGGAGGCATCGAGAGAAGGAAAATCAAGCTTGTCAATGATTGGATCCTTTTGTTCAAATAGATCTCTCCAAATGGTAGGAGCATTAGGAAAGGGAGAAACTAAATTTTCATGACTTTCAAGTGTATCTTCCAACACTAAACTACAATTTTCATGAATAGGAAGGATATTACCTAGGAGAAGAACCAATGTGATTATCATGGTTATCTACAATTACATCCCTATTTCCTATAATGTCTTCCCAAGTGGGAGAGGTACAATTGTCATAGCTCCCAATCATTGGATCTCTTAACACTGACATGTCCACCTCACAAATGTATTTTTCATGGTCATTCATAATTGTATCTTTTTTCACTAAAGCATTCTCACAAGTATGGGAGTTGTTGCATTGTAAATGGGTACGTAACATGGCCTAGTAGCCGGGACCCATAGTCATAGTCTTTGCATAGTTTGCATAATAATCTTCTCCCTAATTTGCACTTAAGGGGGGGTGTTGGTGTGAATAATTGTCTTGTACCTAGCTAATTCATTCACTAGGTAATTAGGGGACATATTCACATGGTTAAGTTTACTTAGGATAAAAGATTCTTTCTAGAAGTCTTAGTTGGCTTATCTAGAACTTACCTAATCACCTACGAAATGATGCATCCTAGCTAGATAAGATAAGTTCTAGATAAGCCAACTAAGACTTCTAGAAAGAATCTTTTATCCTAAGTAAACTTAACCATGTGAATATGTCCCCTAATTACCTAGTGAATGAATTAGCTAGGTACAAGACAATTATTCACACCAACACCCCCCCTTAAGTGCAACTTAGGGAGAAGATTATTATGCAAACTATGCAAAGACTATGACTATGGGTCCCGGCTACTAGGCCATGTTAGGTACCCATTTACAATGCAAATGCAAAAAATCTCTCATAAGTGGAGAAAAGGAGAAAACCCAATGGGACAAAACTCCTCTCCAAAAGAGAGAAACAAAACAAGACAACATGATGTATGGAGGACTCAATGATACCCCCCAAGGACAACATGCATCATGTATATACAATCAAATACGCCCCATAAGAGGGTAGTAGAGAGATAATATATCCCCCCCATGATGAATGATCACCTACAAACATGGTTAAAGTCTGAAGACAAAACAAAATCCAATGCCTACAAACAATGTTTCTCCCCTTGGAAGGAAGATACACCAAGTACAAATGCAGGAATGATTCCCATTCTAGATAGGAAGTGGTAGGAAGAGGAATCCAAATGTAGGAAGATTGTGTCTCTAAAATCTACTGATGTGTTGCCAATTTATTGGATGATGAAGATGATGCCACAATCCAATCAGGTACATGCCCAATCACAACCAACTATGACAAACCAGGAACCAATGGAAACTGATCTTGAACAAGCTCCAAAGACAAACATGAAGTGACAATAGTTGATCCATGACTATCATCAAATAAGAGAGATAAACCCTCAAATTGGTCCTCCAAGTCTGAAATGTGAGACTCCACAAACAAAGAAGCAATGTCTGTCAAATAGGAATCCCAATCAAGAAGACTATCAGATACCTGTTGCAATGAATCATTGGTAGTACTCAGTGATTCAACAACATAAGATGAAGAATCAGGAACCTCTGAAGCATCGGCAATCTCCTCCAAAGGATCACAAGCATGGGTTATCAACTCTGAAGAATGAAGAAGCACATGTGAGTTGGAAAGAGGACCTTCAAGAGATGGAGAAGAATCATGATCTTCATGCACCTCTCTAATGTGATTCCAAAGAGCATGAGGACATTGGAAGTGAATAAGTGTCTCCAAAAAGTCATCATCTACATTTTCAAAAATAACTCTAAAGACAGTAGCCCTGAAGCCTTTCCAAATGCAATACTCATCAGCTATGCTAGGACAAGGAATTTTATCAAACAAATAGGACAATAGATTCCTCTCACCAAGATGAGTGAGTATTAAATTACTCCATTGCCTATAGTTCCCTTTTTCCAAAGTAATTAAGTCATCCATTTACAAAGATATGAGCTTCATAAGCCAAAAATAGAGATCTATCTTCAACCTAGAAAATATGGCACAAAACTACAAAATATCTACAAAATATCTACACCACTGAAAAGTTGACTCTTCTAGCTTTCTGACGATATCTCGTTTCTGAAAAATGGTCTCTGTATGCAAAAGTTATGATAAAATGAAAAAAAGGCCTATAAATAGGCACTTGGGGGGCAAAAACAAATAATCAACAAACTAAATAGGGGCAGTTTTTCGGCACCCGAGGGCTTAAATAAGGTCATTCATATGACTATACCGGTTTCCAAGGCCCAAAAAGATTTTAAATTCTCGGTTGGCTAATTAAACAATGGTCAGCCTATACAAACTATACAAAGCTTTAAATATATATAAATTACCCGTAGATGATGTGCAGGTACAATGCCCTCCAATGGGAGACCGACGCCAATGAAGACCTCAAATCGTACCCAATGTAGATGGAGACCCTGTACGCCAGAAAATACCTTCGTACCCGCCCTAACTTACAGATGTACCAAGTACCGATAGCCAATGACGATATGACCAGGGCCTATGCGTACGCCGAAGGAGATGGGACACGCGGATGTCAAGATTTGACAGTGGAGTAAATGAGAACACCAGATCGGGCTGACAATGAAGAACCTGTGAAGATCTATGGTTCACAGTGACCAAGGCACCCTTGATAATAAATATGGCTCGATGGAGATTTCATGACATATATACCAAAGACAGCCGACAAACTCACTGCCATTGGAAGAACCGATGACTGCTAAAGAGCTTTGACTGGCTCGTACCATAGACTGAGGACAATGAGGAGACCGGTGCCCTAACAAAAAATGCAGTGGGAGAGACAACTATACCCACCGCGTACTAGCTGATAGAACGAGTCAGAATAGTGAGCTCGTACTCTGGCTGGTGGTGTTCCGATAGTGTAATGAATGCGAGCCACAGATAGCCGATGAGAAAGGAGATCCCGACGAGTATGTTAGATCTGACGGATTGCTCGACGTAAAAAAGAACCTTCGTACTGGCTGATAGGTACCTTGACCGGGCCAATTGAATGAACGCCGACCTAAACTATCAATCATGCAATGTTTGATTTGACATCAACGACCCCTAACTAGTATGGCAAAGGCTATCCAGCCCCCAAAACGGCATGGGGCATGGGATGCCTATGCATATTCTTTGACCGTCTGTACACCAACAGTCGTGTGCTGCTGCAGGCAGGCCGTATTTTACATGCAACCGTAATTCCGCCTTCCATATTTAGTGGTGACTGTACAGTACGTCTATTTTTATTTGTCGGACGCGATACTTTCCCCTGTTTATTCCTTTGTTTTTTTTTTATCTTCTTTAACTTTCATTTTCAACTTGCAATGTTTTTATAAATTTTATTTTTAACATTTAGGTAATTTTTTCTATTTAATTTGATTAATTAATAATTGAAGATTTAATTAATGTTAAATTTTTTCGATAATAGTTTTTTTTTTAAATAATAGTTTTTAATAATATTTTAGATTGTTCAAATATCTTAATCATTTTATTTATTTTAGTTAAATAGTGTTTTCATTTATTTAAAACCTATTTTATATTTCTTTAAAGAATTATTTTTATTTATTTAATTTTATTTACTTGTTTTAGTTTTAGTTCTTAGGTAAATGTTAAAACTAAGATATCCACTTTTAGAAATAATCACTTATATTTATTTAATGTCAATTTATTTTTTTATTATTTTATATAATACAAATTTAATTTTAAAATATTATGTCTATTATATATTATATTTATATTAAAAATTACCCAATAAAAATATAATGTAATATATAATTAATAAAAAATATATGTTATTATATATTATATTTAATAGTAAATATTATTAAATATAAATATAAAATTATTATAAGTAAGAATTAATATTTATATAATAGAAATTAATTCAACATGTAAATATAATGCAACCCATAATTACTATGTATTATATATTTTATATAAATTATAATAATATTATATAATTAAATTTGAGAGAGAAAATATTAACTTAAGAAATTTAACATATAATTGTCAAAAAGGATGGAAAATATGATCTCATTTATAGTTTTTAAAAAATAGCATTTATATTAAAAAAATGTAAATGTATTTATTATATGTTATAGTTATATATTGTCAAATTATTTTTTAATATTTAATATAATGTAAATTAAAAAATTTAAATGTTATTATTATATATATTATATAATCACATATAAAAAAATTATAATAGTATTATATATAATATTGTATAATTAAATTTGAAAGCAAAAATATCAATTAAAGAAATTTAAAACATTATTGTTCAATAGGATGGAAAATATGATCACATTTATATTTTTTTTTAAAATAGCTTTTATATTTTAAATATATTTATTATATGTTATATTTAAATAATGTCGAATTATTTTTTAATATTTGATATAATGTAAATTAAATTTTTAAAATATTATTATATTTATTATATATTATATTTTATATTAAAAATTATTAATTAAAAATATTATAGTTTATATTAAAATTATTAAATACAAATTTAAAACTATTATAATTAATAAATAATATATTTTGATATAAAATTAAGTTAAAATATAAATATAATGCAACACATAATTACTATATAATACATGGATAATACAGAGTAATTATCTATTGGATTATATTTATATATTAATTTAATTTGTATTATATTAAAATATATTATGTATTTTATCTACAATTAGTTCTTAGATAATAATTACCAAATTTTATTATATAATATTATATATAATACTATTATAATTTATATAAAATATATATTACATAGCAATTATGTGTTGCATTATATTTCCATGTTGAATTAATTTGTATTATATAAATATTAATTCTTACTTATAATAATTTTATATTTATATTTACTAATATTTATTATTAAATATAATATATAATAACATATATTTTGTATTAATTATATATTACATTATATTTTTATTGGGTAATTTTTAATATAAATATAATATATAATAGACATAATATTTTAAAATTAAATTTGCATTATATAAAATAATTAAAAATAAATTGAGGTGAAATAAATATAATTAATTATTTCTAAAAATGGATATTTTAATTTTAACATTTACCTAAGAACTAAAACTAAAACAAGTAAATAAAATTAAATAAATAAAAATAATTCTTTAAAGAAATATAAAATAACTTTTAAATAAAAAAAATACTATTTAACTAAAATAAATAAAATGATTAAGATATTTGAACAATCTATATTAATTTTTTTAATTTCTTATATACAAAATAAAATCTAAAATATTATAAAAAAATTATTATTAAAAAAAAAAAACTCTTATCAAAAAATTTTAACATTAATTAAATCTTCAATTATTAAACAATCAAATTAAATAGAAAAAGATTACCTAAATGTTAAAAATAAAATTTATAAAAACATTACAAGTTGAAAATGAAAGTTAAAGGAGATAAAAAAAAACAAAGGAATAAACAGGGGAAAGTATGGCGTCTCGCAAATAAAAATAGACGTACTGTGCAGCCGCCACTAAATATTGAAGGCAGAATTACGGTTGCGTGTAAAATATGGCCTGCCTGCAGCAGCACACGACTGTTGGCGTACAGACGGTCAGAAGAATATGCATAGGCATCCCATGCCCCATGTCGTTTTGGGGGCTGGATAGCCTTTGCCTAACTAGTATTGCTTGTGCAGTGATGATGCAGGGGTGATATAACCGCCGAATAAAAACCCAACAATAATAAAATATGCCCGATATAACTAAATATTTTGCCTGAGATAAAACAATTTTTGCCCCAAAAATTTAAATACAATACGCAGAAAATATTTTACAAAATAATTTTTTGCGAAAATAGGAAAAATCGTACCGCACAGGGGGTTGTTACAACAAAAAAAGTTTTCCTCAAAAACAACTTTACCCAAAATGGATGAATTTATAGTCAAAATTCATCTTCGGAGCCTTCTGAACTCAACTGTGAGGTTCTTGAAACCCCAATTTGCACCCAGCAAAAATCTTGAAGCCAAGATATCACCCTCAGATCTAGGAAGGAATCTGCAACACCTGGAGAGCTCTGATACCATGTAGGAGTTGATGGTGACTCCTCAACACCCCCAAGATCAATTGCGACCAAAACCACTTCCACAAGAGAGAGAATGGCAAGAATTTAGCTTGCTTCACAATGCAAGATTGATTAATGGTTGAATAGCTATTGCTTGCTATTCCTTGAATACAAATGTACAAGAGATACCTTGCTTATATGGGCAAGGTTGAGAGATAGGAATGAATATGATGTTGACAAATGTCATGATCCTGTGACATGAGACAACCAACAACCTAATCACCTAGGAAATGATGCATCCTAGCTAGATAAGATAAGTTCTAGATAAGCCAACTAAGACTTCTAGAAAGAATATTTTATCCTAAGTAAACTTAACCATGTGAATATGTCCCCTAATTACCTAGTGAATGAATTAGCTAGGTACAAGACAATTATTCACACCAACAGTTGGAATTGGAATATAAACCAAATTTAAAGTAGTGGCAATGATTTCATCTTCTATTGTTGTAATATCTTCCCAAAGGAGAGGAGGAGAAGAACAAGAAAGACTTTCATGATTCTCAATGATTGCATCTTCTTTCACAAAGATACCTTCATCACTAATAGGAGAGGTATCGAGAGCACAAAAACTATGATTGTCATGGTTACCTATGCTTGTATCAGGCTATTATATCACATCATTCCTCCAAATAGGAGAGATAGGAGGGGGTGTAGATTTAAGGAAAGCATCAACATTTTCACTTTCTTGCACTAAGAGACTCTCATAACTAGGAATTATATTGAATAAATGACTAACATGCTTATTTACTAACATTTTGTTTGAAAAATTGGAAATGATCTAAATAATAAAATTTATGAAAAGTAATCTATATGAATTTGGTGTGTAAACCCAAAATGCAATACAATGATCTAGAATGCAATGTGTAAATGAAATTTTTAGATTCTAAACAAGGTAATCTATTGATTACACTATGCAACAATCTTTAAAATGTAAATTTGAAATTAAGCAATGCATGAAATGAACCAATTTAAGTCGGATCTAATAAAATGCATGTAACAGAAACTCAACAAACTGAAATAGGTATTCAATGATAGCAAATATAAGTACAAAAATGATGTTTTTAATGTTGTAAATGGAAGTTTCAGATCTGACCTAGGACTAATTCACCCAAAGGGGCATATGATTCCCAGTTAGGGCTTTTAAGGGATTCAAATGTTGATAAATGTTCAACATAGAATACCTAGAAATTAAGAAAAAAAACCACCTGTACTGGGACTAAATCTCCCAAAGGGGCATATGAGTCTGAGATTAGAGTTTTTGCACAAATTTCAATAAATTATGAGTTGATTCTAAGGTTTATAACTTGTACATCGTGTTGGATTTTTGTAATTACAAAATTTTAATGAAATTGAATGATCGATAATGATGCAAAAATGCAACCTATATGCGCTTTCACTAAAGAAAAAAATTTAAACCCTAGATACAAATTAACTAATGCAAGGGGGTTCACCACCAAGAAAAGGATTGAAAAGAAAATAAATTTAAATGATGAAAGTATCATCAAACTTGACTAAATGACCTAGGAAATGAAACTGAAAATCAGGACAGTAAACTGGGAATGAACAAAGGAGTACCTGAAAGAAAGATGTGATCAAAACAAGCTTTGAAACCCTGAAATTCTAACTTTTAATGCTCACTGGGACTCATATGCCAGTCTGGGCAATTTATTTTTTGTGCAAAAACTAGAATCTTTTAGGGACTGCTCTAGATCTTCTGAAATCTGGAAGAAGCCAGTACTAGGACTCATATGGCACAAGTGGTGATTTAGTCCTAGTATTAGGGTTTTTCTAAAATTCTAGTATTCTTTGGTGATCTCTTATAGCTTCCTTCCTTACAAATCTCCAAGTCAGAAACCTTGATTTGCAACCTGTAGGTGACTTTTCATGATCTTGCAATGTAGATGGCAACTTAACAACTTTTCTCCAATCTTACAGCTTTGTTTTCAAAGGATCTTCAAGATCCAAAACACCTAGATCTGTAATCACACATCAAAGAGAAGAAAATCTTGTTGATTGCTAGGAAATAGGGGTTTGCCTTGGTCAAACCTTGATTAGGTAATTAAACCTTATGATGAAACAATGAAATATGAACATGAAACATGAACAATGATACCTTGAATGATGTCTTGAGATGTAAATAAACAATCTAACATGAAGTGGCCATGTAGAATGTAGATCTTGATCTTAAATTGGATATAAAATAATGCCTAACTTGGATCTTGAATGCTACATCACAATACTAGCTAAACAACATGCTTGATGCATTATGCCTTTGACATGATGATGTATCTTGAATTTTTACAACAAATGATGAAGAAATCTACCCTTGAATACCTTGGAAATTATCTTGAATACTCTATGAAGATCTTTTGAAGTCTTAAGATACTTGCTTCTTGATTTCCTAGGTTGATATCATGAATGCTTAGGTGAAATAATGATTTGAAACCTTTTTTATATAGGAACTACATCCAATTTACCATTTATTAGATCCCAAATGCTGACATTCATGAAATTTTAATCCAAAACCCTGATTTCCTACTCAAAACCATAAAAAGGGGCCAAATGAGACTCGTACGCCACTTGTGGCGCATAGGTCCTATTTGGGTGGGACTGATAAACGAAAGGTTATGTATGGGTCCCACCAAGCTTTTTTGGGCAAAGAAAATGTTAGGGGTTAAGATATTAAGTGTATTTGTTGATTATGTCAGGATCTCAATTAAAATAAGCCTCAAGATGCATGATATAATGTCTTACGGGCCTATTAATGATGATATTAAGGTCATAAATGCAAGAGGGCCCAAAACTTAATGTGAAGGTGTAAATAAATACTTTAAAACTCTAAATTAAGGCAAAATTGGGTCTATTTAGCTTAAAAGGACCCTAAACCTAATGTGACTGTATAAAAAACATTACAAAATTAGATCAAGGCAACATTAGGTTCATTTTTATGTTAATCATTCCCAAATTAAATATGAAAATGTAAAGGATGACATTTTTCTACACTACAACCTTATTTATTTTCTTTCCTAGAAAGTGTATTCAAAACATCTATAAAGAAAAAAGTATTCATTATGCATTTTCAAAGAAAGTGAATGATATAACAACAAAAATTAATATTAGCAATACCATCTCAAGAGCCCACATGTTTTCAAGGAGCATTAAAGTCTAAGTTTCTCAATGTGCAAATTGTGATTACTATAATGTAAGGGGATGTTCTTTCTAAGATGAACTCTTCAATGTTATGTTCATTGTATGTTATTCATCCCATAACCTACACAAATATGTTTTAGTGAGCACTAACAAACTATTAGAGATTTATTCACTTTAATTCTATTATTTTCAACATGAAAATGAAGGTATACTATTAGAGATTTATTTATCCTTCCTAAAAGAACTAAATGTCCTTAACTCTATAATTCTAGAACTAAATAATGAGATCATTAATATCAATATTTCACTCTTTCTCATTATTATATAAGAATTAAAAAACAATTGACTCACATTTTAAAATCTAAAAATTAGAAATATAGAAATATTTTTTAAATACTAATATTTCATAAAAAAAATTTATAAAATGACAATGAATCCACATCAATAAGAACCATATTAAAATATTTGTAAAACTTTAAATAATTGAATACTTTTCTAGCATCACATATGATAGCACCACAAACCATAAAATAGATGGGGTTATGATGATAGTATGGTGAGAGGTACGGATGGGTAGTGGTTAGCAAAATTACCTAATACAATGTGAAATCAAAGGTTGTAATGCCTATTCTATAGCAAGGGAAAATCGCATAGCTTCAAGCAATTATTTTTATTAAATGTAGCAAATAAGGTACTAACATTAAAAAGTAGAAAGGAGCATTGAATCTCAACCATCTACCCCTCGCGTATAGGTCGCTTTTTAATAATTGTAAGTTGAAATTCATACCCGGACAAGTCACTTTTAATTAAATTTTACTACGCGGATAGGCATTCCCCTCTTGTTGGCATTGCGTTCGCATACAGTGAGGACTGGCAATCTGAGCTGAACACGTCTTGGATTTTGCTTTGAATTAATTCCATGCCTCCTCAGACGGAAACGATATAACTTAAGGACTCTCTGTAAGTGAATATCATCGAAGTCTCGACATCTCTCTCATTTAATATTTATTATAGAAGAGAGTATCACATTCAATCCAAAGAAATTAACCTCATGCTTGGTAATGGGATAAGCCCATCTCATCCCTACTCCACATGAACTTGGTAGTATTTATAGTTTTTGTTAAAGAATAGGTAGTGTTTATCTAAGTATTAGTTTTCATCATCTAAATATCTCTACTTTCAATCATCTCCCTCATTAAATAGGATTCTTGACGAAACCAAACAAATTGCACTTTATCAATCACATTTCATATTTTCTCCCCCTCATTTTACTTTGACTATTTTTCTTTCATCATAGCTCAAATTTTCCTAAATATAACATCCTTGAGTAGAAAACCTTTAGAGTTTTTGGATCCACTACCTCTAGCATGTAACATTCTCACCATAACTGATCAAAATACATCTTTTTGGTTTAAAATCCAACTTCGGCTATCTCTCTTTTAACATCTAAGTAAATGCTTCACAATGAAAAACTCTCAAATATGTAACATCCAGTTTTCCGTTTGTCCACATTTCAGATGATATATTTTTTTATCACAAATGTAGGAGACATATTAGAGACCAAACATAACTTAGAGCAATCTTTTAAGTATATATTTGGCATTTTTGAGGGAACCCTTCATCCTCATAACAAGGAGTTTCCAAGACAAAAAAAAAAAAAAAATTGAATTGTAACTAATATTATGAAAAGTGATTTCAGTAGAAATTAGTAAGTTCTATAATTATGCCTTTCATCACTAGCAATGCTTCTCCTTAAAGTGTGGAAATTAAATGGTGATAAGTTCTATGTTTGGTTTGGGGAGAGATCTTAGTTCTAATGTTCCTCCTAAAGGGTGGAACCGTGGAAGTTAACTTGTGGTAAGTTATGGTTTTTGGTGGGTGATTTTTGGATGAAAATTAAGTAATGGTAGGCCGTGTCATTTAAGCTGTTGCCACTTAAAAGGTATATCAGAATTTAAGACTCCACTTTTTTAAATATTACACATGAATGGTGGCAATGATTTGAATTGGATTAGTTCCTCCCGTTTGCTCTATCTCTATGTTCACCTAGGCAATAGATAATCCAATTTAGAGAAAGAATAAGAGGAATTTGAAGAAGAATTCTACATCTTTTTAGGAGATCTAGTGTAATTTTAAATCCACTCATGAGTATTAGCAGAGGTCATTTTTCTGTTAGTTTCTTGTAGTCCAGATAAATAAAGGTAATATTGTAGTAGTCTATCTTGTTGGTTGTGAGGCATTGTAATAAAGCTGTTATGAAGTAGATTTTTCTGAATAATCTGGAGTATGTTGAGTGTTGCAATTCCACAAATTCTGTGGTGTAATTTTCTAGGTCTGTGTGGTTAATTGTTTTAGAATTTGAAAATGTTAAAATTCTGTTTGTTTCAATTTTTAACTAGAAGGGTGAATATGGCTGCTAGGATCGGTAGCCCTTCATTGGATACTTGATTCTGGTATGTATCACATCTTACCATAAATTCACCTGGCCTAAGTTGCCTCCTTCAAAACTTTTGACTGTAACTATCTTTTAGCTTCGGAATGCAATGTCATTCTGCTAGGTTTTGATTTAATTTTTCTCTGTTAACTGATATTGTAATCTAAAAAGTAAAATTCAGGACTTCTTAATCCAAAAACTTTGTACTTATACATATGTAAGTAATTATAATATAAGTAATTATAGTTTTTATTGACTGAAAATACGAAATCATAAATGTTGATATAATCAGTGTTTATGACAGAAACGCGAGCTTAAACCTTTAAAAAGCTATAGAGCTGAAAGTAGATTAAGAAACAGCTAGCTGGATTACATGAGGAAACGCTAGTGGTCTATTACTTTAAAAGGAGCTGCACTACAACCCTACGATTTATTATGGATAACACCAAAGAAAACCACAGGTATTAGAGAGTAAAGGAAAACACAACAGACACTCACTGTTGATCTTTCAATGATTCGTCATCGCGGTCCGCAGGAATGAAATAAGCAAAAGACCTGCACCGTAGTAAGTATAAGGATAATGGTTGCCCCGATGCTTCCAATAAAAAACCATGGTTTTGAAAAGTAAGTTTTCTGGAATTCATGCCAAGCTTCTGCAGCAGCGATCCTACTTTTTCTGCTGTAGTACTTGATCAGTTTTAACCTTGTTATTTCAATGGGATGGCAGCTTGGTAATAAACGTGATTGCTTGCACGAACTGAAGAGTCGGGTGACTTCAGAGTGTTGCCCAAGATTAGCGATAATGACGCCGTTTTTTCTCATCACAGCTGCTCCTTTCTCTGTTTGGCACAACTCATTCATGAACTGAACGAACGCCGTCATTCTTTTCAAAGGGATGTACGGGGAACAAACTTCCAGAGCAATCAAATTCCTGATGAATATTTCTGAGTCCGATTCCAATTGTATAGGCGGGATATGTAGTGTTCTTCCCTCACAACTAATATCTTGGATTTTAGCAGATGCCTGGATTTTCACTCCTGCGTTCTCTAATTGAACTGGAGACGGGACCTTGTGTCTCCCACACTGGTGCTTCTTCAAATCTTCCATAGAATTTCCAAAAAAAATACAGTGCTTTTCTGCCTTTTGCTTTTTCTCCTGGGGATCTTCATCGCCAAGGCAACAGTGGTAATAAATGTCCAAAACATGGTTCCGTCTGAGCGATTTGCCAGAAGCGACATAATCAAAAGGCCGATAATAGATTTCATGGAACACGGCCTTGAGCAATATTTGAAGTTTGGACTGAGCATCTTCAAGGGAACCTCCCATCTCCATGGCAAGAATTTCTTCCAAGACAAAGAGTGGGATCTGATTCTGTAATTTAATCAAATCCTTCATGATCTCCGACCTCACAACAGGGTTGAATTTTGAACCAAATTTGGGAAAAAACCTTTCCAGATTCTCATAATCACCCACATATTCATTAAATAAACATCGGAAGAACTCGAGTATGAATCAAGCATCCGGAACCATCATACTAACCAGGAAATCATTGGTGAGATGTGTTTTTCTATCGTAGCACTGCTTTATATCCTCTGCCCTCTCTCTAAATTTTGTCACCATTTGTTTCGACAAGTTGACCATCTTTTCTTTGAAGCGGGTTTTCTCCTCTTCGTTGGACGTAGGGTAACTACCTTCCCTCAGAAGAATTCTTACAACCACTCTACTTACAGCTTCCCGTTTGATTTCTAACATTCCCCGGAGTTCCTCTTCTTCGGAATGGTAAGGGCCAATGGAAACAATTTGAGGGACGTAAGCATGCTCACATTCCTTCAACAAGCACGTTGATACACTGAAAATGCAAGGCGACGTCTCATTTTCTGATCCCCCTCTGTCAACATGACCCTCGTCAAGTGTGACATACTTATGGACATGGTTATACCACAAATCAGACTCAATACTTGAGGCGTCTCTGGAAGAAACAACCTCCGAGAAATCAGACTCTGACATATTTCACAAGGTAAGCAGAGAGGCCGATCTATTGAAGGAGTCTGTTGAAGAAATACCCTCAATGCCGTTCAAACCACTTCACGAAAATTTGTTCTCTATTCTAAACAAGCCCGTCTATTCTTAAAATCATATCCTTTACGGTGCTTAAAAAGTCAAAGGCCCTTTTCTTCTGAATACCGGTTTGCATAAATGCCCCAAGAATTGAGGATGCATTATATTATGTTTCAAAAATCTTAAATTTGTCATAATGAATTAATAAACCCGTAGTGAGACACATTAAATTTTCTTTCATGGAATGGCGTAAGCCCTCAAATCTCATGATTGGGTTGGTTTTAACACCGTCAGTAGCACTAATCTCATTTTTCTACTAACTGCAGAAACACATTTATATAATCTATTGCATTTTTAAGACTTCAAAAATTTGTGTGAAATGGGATGTTTGGTTCAGTTCGATATCCTATTTATCTTAGATTCATGGCATGTCAGCAGCCATATATTGCAATGCATTGGTTATAAATGCAATGAGTGGAAGCTTATATTTGGTGGCTTAATTGAAGGGCAATGGCAAGTCTCATAGAGAATTATAAAATGTATATACACAATTGTGCATGAATTTATCCAATATGCTAGATAGTTTGTGTCTTGATTTACTCTAATGTTTGGAAGAAAGGTTATGTCATATTAAAAGTGAAAATAAATTTGAATCTTAAAATGAATCTAAATTTTTTGTATAATTAGTGGGGATGTTTAAAATTTTACTTTTTGTGTCTATATTAATTTAGTTTTATTTTTGGAAGAAAGTTTGTCATGACATGGAAAACAATCTAAATTATAAAATAAATAAAAAATATTCATACAATTGATTTATATGATTAGTGGGGACATATAAATTTTCAACTTTGTTTTATCTAGTAACTTTGAAGAAACCATTCATACAACTTTTACTTTCTTGTGTCTCTAAATTATGACACCCTTGAAAAAGGTTGACATGGCATTAAAAGTAAGAAAATAATCTAAGCTATTGAATCAATTGAAATCATTTGTACAATTTATTTATAATACTATTGTGGAGGTCTAGAATTTTTATTTTGTTGTGTCCACTAACTTTGAAGAAACCATTCATACAATTCATTTATATGTAGATGTCCAAAACTTCACTTTGTGGTGCCCACTAACATACTTTCACCCTTGAAAGAAAGGTTGGCATGCCATTAAAAGCAAGAAAAATCTAAGCAACCAAATGAGTTGAAACCATTTGTACAATTGATTTATACGATTGGTGTGGATTTTAAATTTCTTTTCTTTGTGGTGTCCACTAACTTATTTTCACCCTTGAAAGAAATGTTTAAATGACATTAAAAGCAAGAAAAAAATCTAAGCTACTAAATAAATTAAAATCGGTTCTACAATTGATTTATATGACTAGTGTCGAGACCTAGATAGGGCACAAATAGAAATCATTAGAAGGGTGTTTTTTTTTTAATTTTTAACACAATTCTCAGATAAATTAATACAAGAACCATCTACATTAATACATATCTTGTTGCAATTTGGTTTTCATTGATGTCAAAAGAGAGTTGTTGTTTGATTGCCAGAGTCTCTAAGAACTATCTACATTAATATGACAACCATCTACATCCTAGATAAATTAATATGACAACCATCTACAATAATACATATCTTGTTGTAGTTTGGTTGTCATTGATGTCAAAAGAGAGTTGTTTGGTTGCCAAAGTCTCTGAGAAATGCTTTGTATTTCTCTGTCGATGATGGTTTGCTCCTACTGTTTGGAAGATATCTTTATGGAGTGTCCAGGAATGTGTGATCCAAATTTTAGATCATTTGAGTTAATAGAAAGGTGGTTTTAAATGTGACAGATTGAAGTCTGTATTGTTTCTATGAGGATGCTCATAGTGGTGCAAAGTTTAGCTCATCTTTTCTCTGCAATTGTAGATATGGTTGTGTGAATCAAAAAATAAGTTCAATGAATTATGAAGGTACTATATCCAAAGTTTCATGTCAGTAATCCTTCTACAAAGAAATTTTGAAGTGATAGAGTACAAGTTTGTATTGTCCACTGACTAGTTTTAATGTTTGTTGGCTTGAACCAACTTAATGCTATATGATGTTTTGAAAGGACCATATGATAGTTTTCTTGAATATCATGTGATGTTTTTGTCACTCTGCAAAATGTTTGGCTTCTCTTAAATAGGTTGTGGTCTAGAATGATTGTTCTACTAGGGTATGTTTTTCCTAGCTGACTAAGGTATATTGAGTGTGTGTGCTACAAGTTCAAGTTTGTGTGGAGTTCAAAATGTTTTTGAAGATATTGTATGGGTCATGTTAACTCTTCTAGGAGAAGTGCAAGTAATGATTTATCATTCATGTGTACCACTAATGTTGTGAAAGATGACATACTTCATGTTTCAAGTTTTCTTGCTTAAGGTTGACCTATTTTTCATTTTCAAAGTGCACAAATATTTTTCATTGAATATTGAAAGTGTGAAGATTGTTTAGGACTAGATTAAGCATGTGTTGGAATTTTCAATGTGTGTTCCTCTTCCTGGTGTTGTGTGTAGTCTTTTGGGTCTTTCCCTCTACACATTTCATATTATGTATTTGATCTTTGAATGACTTTCAATTGTAATATTCTTATTGTTGTAGGCCAAAATGTGAATGTAATTAATGTAATATCATGTATAAATTATAAACCTAGATGATCTAGGTGGGTGTGGTGGAATTAAGTGTACAACATGATGAAAATTGTATAAGTGACTAAAAGATAGAGAGTAGAAGTGTAAGTTCATACCCGACTTCATCTTGAACATATTTTTGTGACAAAATGGAGGTGAAGAAGGTGCTTAATTTTTTGTTGGAGGTGGTGAGCCAAAGCCAAAACTTCTTAAAAACTGAAAGCAGTGAGCTAGTAAGCTACAGAGAAGACATCTGTAGAAGTGACAAAGCAAAATTGCAATCATCAAAAAGAGAAGGGAAAAAGTAGAATTGCAATCATCAAAAGGATTGAGCTTAATTTTCAATTTCAAGTAATGGAAGGATTTTCATTTTTTAATCATTCCTGAGTTTTTTCTCAAATCAAGGAGTTGTAACTTCCTTGGGTTGTAGCCCTAAAACAAAGTTGTAACTATTATTCATTTGTGAGGCTGGATTAGGACAATAGCTCCTTGTAGCATTTTTCACTGTGGTTTTTCCTCTTTGGGGTTTTCCACATGCATTTGGTGTTGTGTTGTGTTGTGCATTGTTTCTATCTTTCATGTTCTTGCTTATGTGGTATAGAGTTTGAAATTTCTTTTGTTCTAGAAGTTTTGAGATATGATAGAATATTGATTTAGCCCTCCTCTCCCCCACCCTACATGCCCCCCAACCTGTCTTAGTATTCCAGTGTATGTTCAACATATCCTATAAACAATGTTAAATAATTACAAATTTTTAAACAAAACTATCTATTTTAAATAACTCACCCACCCAAAAGTGTCACACCAATATCTTTTTTAAACATTTATTGCATACTTTCAAATATAGATATAAAAACAAAAGCTAAAAAATACTTTAATTTTTTATTTATAGTAATAAGAATGAATATATAATTTTGTGTGCTAAGCAAGTATTAAAATTTCATCTTGTAATGTGATTTGCAACTTTCTTTTGTCATATAACTTAGAACTACTAGCCTTCTTTTATAATGTTCTCTTTCAAAAATATACCTTTTCCTATTATACCCCTTTTAACCTTGAAAATTAAAATTCTTTTAAAAAGCTTAACCCCATACAAAAATATTACAAAAATATTACACCAGTGATACAAGCTTCTTTGTATCAAATTGAAATTAAAAAACCGCTGAATATTGTAGATTGTTTCTCTGTGCAATTTTGTAATTCTTGTTTTTCTTCGGCTACCAGTTCTGTTTGATGTAGGATTATATGATTTTCTTTTCTTTTTTATAAAGCTATTTCTTTCAATTAAAAAATATATGCAAGTGACTTAGTGTAGGGGATTGTTGAAGGCTGCCATATCTAATAGCGACAGGTAAGCATGAGGCTCCAAGAAACATGTTGCATGTATTTATAAATTTATATATTAATAATCAATTAATTAAGTTAAAATTACTCCATTAAATTCAGATGCATCAATAATGAGATTTATGATCTCTCAAAATTAAATCAGCTCATTATTGATAACTGTATTTTATTAATAAATTTCGAACACGATTCTTGTATAACATTACTAACTAATGTGGCGTGTGAACACACCTGGCATATGAACAGAATCCAAATTTTCTTGAACTTTTTATCAATCCCATGTATAACATTACTAACTAATGTGGCGTGTGAACACACCTGGCATATGAACAGAATCCAAATTTTCTTGAACTTTTTATCAATCCCATGAAATTCACATCTAAATTGGTGGAAATAAAAGAAGTTAGGGAAGCTGAATAAATAATTACATTTTAAGATAGAATTCCACAAGATTCCACAAAATTGGGGCTATGTTTGTTGTGTATTCAGTACGTTCACCTACAATCAGCAATTCTGTTCTTTTGTTTTTAATGTCAATAAACGGGGGAGCACCGCGTCAACAAAGGAATCTGTGGGTCTTCTCACTTGTCTTAGTCATGCCTCTGCTCACGCATTATTTCTACCAATTTGCTCGCGCACCCATATTACGAAGTTTGTCGGTGACTGGATTTACATTCTTAAGTGATCGGAAGTTTGCTCAATGTTTATTTAGCTTTGTGTTGTCGGTGCCCTTTTCTTGGAATTATTATTATTATAAATATTTGTCATGAAAGAGATGGCTTGAACATACACGGATCCAAGTCCCGGATAGATTAAGAATATAATCAGATGTACTATTAAACATTACTACTAACCGTAGGCCTTATGCCAATAAGATTCCAAGGTGATGATCAAAGATCAGCACAGTGAATGGTCCATGAAAAGCTCTCAAGGAAATATTGCCTACCCGTTATTGGATATGAATTCCAACTGCTGAGCATATTTTCATCATGCTCTATGCAACTAAAGGGCGTATTTTTAAAATCAGTTAGTATGATAATAACTGAATGAAAACGAAAACTTCATCGTTTTTTGCTATGTGGATCAAAGATTTGAAAGAAAAACTCTTCCAGGATTTGGGATCTTTCAGACAAGATAATGGGATTTTGTACAAATAGTTAACTCCAGACAATGATTAACAATATGGAAGCTTGAATTCAAGGTGCAAGTCTGGTTAATGTACTAGGCTTCCTCGGTCTCTAGGACTGACATTGCTCGGAAATGTTGATGTTCTTTGGGGATTCTTCCACAAGATTGTCTACGCATGCATCTGGGAACAAGTTTCTCGGCTGACAACATGAAAGTCACCGCTAGCAGTAATTTATTGCAAATCTTCAGGAGGCAATTTGTAAAGGAAAAGAACCTTTTCGCCAAGTGCAACTTAGATTAATTCAATGGAATGGATACAAATAAGTACAGATCAGCTAAGGTTAATAAATGATGAGTGGATATTTATATTTTTACAATTTGTAATGGTTAGTAAATGAAAAGATAAATAATTATATTTACTCCAATAATCAAAGTATATTTTAAGATTGATGTGGATCTGAATTTAACATATCTTATGGTTGAAAATAGTAGATGATAGATTTGAGATTAGTAATCATTTTGGAAAGAGTTTTATGTTGAGTCTATATTAGAATGAATATGGTAATTTGAGATTAATTTGTAATTGTGAATTTTTGCATTTGTAAAGTTGATCTATGTTATTTGATTAGTTTTTGTCTAATGTACGTTATTTGATTAGTTATTTTTTATGAAAAGTTTTTGTTTCATACACATCAACAATGCAATGAAATCCACCTTCAAATTTTAGAACAACTCTTTCGTACAATAAAAATGACATTTCACTTTCTTCATCTAATTGGAACAAAAAAATGCTCGCATAATTTAGAGTGCTAAAAAACACAGTGTTTCCTATTAGTTATTCGTTATGAAAAGTTTTTGTTTCATAGACACCAAGAATGCAGAATGCAATGAAATCCACCTTAAAATTTTAAAACAACTCTTTGGTATAGTAAAAATGACATTTCACTTTCTTCATCTGATTGGAAAACACACTATCCCCTATCAATTATTTCCTTATGAAATTTTGTTGTTTCATATGCACCAATAATGTAATGAAGTCCACCTTCAAATTTTAGAACAACTCTTCGAGAAAAGTTATTCTCTCGTAACTTGTATATTTGTTGCCCTTAGTAGTTGTTTTTCAATTGTCTTAGCTAATATGTGAACTGGTGTTTTTTGTTTCTTCGTCTCTTTCAATCATTTGGGTCGGGATGTGTTAGGAATAAAGCATTTTAAAATAAAGAGATAAAAATAAAAAAATAAAATAAAATAAAAGTAAGTGTCTCAACCTTGCATGGAAATAAAAATAAATCAAGCCAAGAATAGAAGATTTTGTGATAGGTGAAAAGCGGCTATTTTGAGAAGTATCTTTTATATGGAGATAGAGATAAGTTTGCTATGAGGTTTTATTAGTTTTTTTTTTTCTAAAAGAATTCTTTATCTCTAGAAGATTCTCATATTGAATGTAATATTATATATTGGTACTTTGAGATAGTCATTTTTTAGAGAGAGAGAGAAAGGTGAGAGTTAGTTTTCAAGTCTATATGATGTCAGAATGCTGCTGAAATTCCTCTTAATTGAGTTGAGGTGAAAACTCTTGTAAGAACTTGCATTGTAAGTGTGTTGTAATTTGTTTCAAGATTTGATAATACATTGTGCAGGTTTTGGAGTGTGGGGTTTTTCTCCCAAAAGGATTTTCCCCATGTAAATCACTGGGTTATGGTTTTATTGTTTATGGTATTATGTGTTTCTTGAAATATTTGCAATATTTTATTTGAAATTTACATAATCCTCTTCTCAAGGTTAGTGTATGAAGCATTTTCGCACACCTTTGCTTCCTTACAAGTGGTATCAAAGCCTAGCCAATTTTGGTTCTATTTATTTAGTACAGGGTTTTTTGAGCTAATCAAGTTTGAGTGGGAGCTTATGCAGAGTATTTCATATTTTGTATTGTAGGATAATAGAGATGGGGAGCACATCTGGGAGGATTGAAGTAGAGAAATTTTTTGGCACAAATTTTGAGATGTGGAAGTTAAAGATGGAAGATCTGTTGATTGATCAAGATTTATGGGATGTAGTGGATGAAAATATCCAGAGGCCTATGGATCCAACATTGGCTGCAAAATATGATGTAATGGATAGAAAAGCTAAAGGTCTCATTAGACTATGTCTTACAGATTCAATCCTGATAAATGTCCATGAAGAACCCACTTCGAAGAATCTTTGGAAGAAGTTGGGTGAGATATACCAAGCCAAATCTCTAGTAAATAAGATTTTCTTAAGGAAGAAGTTGTAATCCTTGAGAATGGAAGAAGGTGGATGAATTTTTGAGCATCTGGTAACATTCAATATGTTGGTGACTCAGTTGACCTTAGTTGGGGTTAAGATGAACGAAGAAGAAAGGTACCAAACTTTGCTATGTTCACTACCAGACTCATAAGACAACCTAGTCATGGCCATTGGGAGCACTTTTACCATCTTGAAGATGGAGGATGTTGTTGGTTCTCTACTCTCTAAAGAGATGAGAAGGAAGGTCTCTCTAAATGCCAAAGAGGCTTTGAGTGTTCGAGGAAGACAAAAAAAATGAGGCAAAGATGAGAAGTAGTGTGGCCATTCCAAGTCCAAAAACAAGGGGAGATCAAAATCTCCTGGTAAGTCCAAGGAAATATGTTTGAACTATGGAAAACCCAGACACTTCCGAAAGGACTATAAAGAAGAGAAGAAAAAGAAGGAGAAGAAGCAAGATTTTGATTCTAAGTCTGAAAAGGAAGATGGAGATGCCTTTAATGCAGCCTTGGCCACTCATGCAAGTGATAATGTATGGTTGATAGACTCAGGTGCATCTTTCCACATGACTCCTAACAAAAACTGGTTTAGTAAGTATGAAAACTATGATGGTGGTAAGGTGTATTTGGGTGATGATTATTTCCTTGATATTGTTGGTCGTGGTAGTATTCATGTGAATTTTTTTGATATGGTAGAGTTAGATGATTTGATGGTGTCTTGCATATCCTAGGACTAGCAAGAAATTTATTATCTATTAGCAACCTAATAGATACAGGTGTGCATATACAATTTTCTGAAGCAGGTGTGAAAATGGTGAGAGGTGTTATGGTGATAGTGAGATGAAGTAGATTGAGTATATTGTACTAGCTCAATGCATGCACAGTTGAATGCAATAGCACTTCTGATAAGATTAAGCCAAAAACTATTTGCTAAAAAAAGAGATGGTTTCCTCTTTTACAAATGGTCATGGCTTCTTGGTACCCAAGGGTGCTTTGTCTACTAAATCAAAGTTGCCTACAAAGAAGACCATGTTATGGCACCAAAGGCTTGGCAACATTGGAGAGAAGGGTTTGAAAGCCCTAAAAAACAAGAACCTCATTGAGGGTTTGAATGATTGCAATCTAGAGTTTGATTTTTGTGAACATTGTATTTACGGAAAATAGAACCACATTTAGTTTTACTCATCTTCTCATAAGTCTTCATGTATCTTGTATTTGATTCATTCTGATGTATTTGGTCATGTTGATGATTCTTCTATTGGTAAATTAATTTATTATGTTACTTTTATTAATTATTTTAGTAGGAGAACATGGGTATATTTTATAAAGAGTAAATATGAAGTTTTCAATCATTTTAAGGAGTTCAAGGCTATGGTAGAAACTCAAACTAGAAAGAAAATTAAATATTTGAGGATTGAAAATGGTGGTGAGTATTGTTTTGTAGACTTTGATGTATTTTGTACAAATTGCAAGATTAAAAGACAAAAGACAACTACATATTCTTCGCAGTAGAATCGAGTTGCAAAAAGAATGAACAAAATGTTAATGGAGAAGGCTAGGAGCATGTTGAGTGGAGCTCATCTAGAAAAAATAAATTGGGTTGTAGCTATTTCCACTACTTGTTATTTAATAAATAGATCTCCTACATCAGCGCTTGTTGATAAAACACCAATGGAGGCGTGGTCAGGGAAAAAACCTTTGTAGAAGTTGAGAATCCAACCTCACGGATCCTAATGAACACCTGCAAGCAAATAACCTATCACCAAAGGATATCAAGAGACAGAAGAATGGTTCTCTACAAACATGAAGCAAAAATGCACTACCCAAGAAGATTTTCCTGAGAAGATTAATAATTACAAAGTGATCAATCCTTAAGAAAGGAGATCAAAGCCCTAAAGTGATAACCCTAGGAGAGGATTAAATTAGCATGTGACAAGTGTCAAGATCATAATGAATGAGACAAAATGACTAATTTAATAATGCATAAATAAAGATTCCTAAGTTTAGCTTAAGTGAAATAAAGTAAAGGTGACTTAATTAATTAATCAACATGATTAAATTAATCAAGTAAACAACCTATTACTCTAACACCCCCCTTAAGATGAACTTAGGGAGAAGCTAAAAACCTAAAGACAAAATGCATGAAAGCAAAGATGGGTCCCAACAACTAAGGCCATATGAGGTACCCATGTACAAATGTAAAAGATCTCTCACAACTGGAGAAAAGGAGAAAACTTGATGGGAAAAAATCCTCTCCAAAAGAGAGAAATACAAGTGAAGGAATAAGAAGCCTCCAAACAAGAGTGAAGGATGAAGAAGCCTCAAATCAAGAAGAAATTGTCCCAAAAGATAGGAACAAAGGACAAACAAGGAAAAACACCATTAAAGCATGAAGAAGTTGCAAACACTATCATAGAATGACTGTTGAAATGTTGAAATAATGAATGCAAGAGTGTCCATATGGTAAGTTCTCCATCTCACTGAAATGCATGGGTAACCAGCCGCTACATCCACCTAGTACATAGGAAAAAATATTGTATACATAGCTCACTCCAACACGAAACAAAAGAAGCATTAACACCAATAGTAGAAACCCCCCCATAATACTGACAAGGGAGAGGTAGATAGGTACACTAAAACTAAATTCCTAAAAGTAGTGCATGAAGAGGAACCAAGAGCATCTGAAGGTGCAATCATGAAAGTACAAGCAGATTTAAAGGATGTAAAATAAAAGTCACATATGCATGAGAAAGGTATGAAGGCAAACAAAGGAAAACATCAACCCCCATGGCACTTTATATCATAGTGTGAGTACAACAAGGCACAAAGTGATGTGCAATAATCCCAATAACACATACAAAATTGAGACACTTTATCTCAATGCATTTACAGATGATAAATACATGCAATGTGAGCCTATATGGTCCAAAAAAGGACAACAGCTGAGAAGAAATATTTCTGGAAAAGACCAAAAATAAAATCTAGAAACCACCAACACTACTGTGAAGAGCTTGGAAACAAATTTTCGATGATATCTCGTTTGCCCATTTTTGACATTGTATGCAAAAGTTACGTTGAAAACACTAAAGGCAACCTTAGAAAAGAAGATATAACTTTTACTGGAAATAACAAGGACCTAAGGAAAAACCTCCAAAAAGTACCTACACCACTGGAAATTACTCTGAATCCTCTTTCCAACAATATCTCGTTTTCTCGATTTCAACACCGTGGGAAAAAGTCATGGCCTCTAGAAGAAAACAACTCCCAAAGTGCAAAAGCCACAGTCTGCGGCATTAAATTTGGTAGCCAAACAATTTTCACAGCAAAATTGAGAACTTATATTTGACGGCCAAATGGTCGTCAGCACATTTGCACAATTGGACTTATTTCAAAAAAAATGTTTTTAAAAAAATAACAATAATAAAATACATGAATAATTTTTTTGTAAAAACATTAATAAAAAAGGGGCATAGGTACACTGTGCAGGTACAGACCTACACAGTACCCTACGAATGTACGGACTTGCATAGTACCCTACGCAGGTATGGACCTGCACAGTACCCCGCTTAGGTATGCAGTACCTAGGTAGGTACATTCCCTTACTATGACTTTTTTAAAACAAAATTTATTTATTTATTAAAGCAAAGCTTTTAAAATTTGTTTTTTAAAGCTTAAAAAACACAATTTTTTACAATTTAAAAAAATTGCATGAATATTGTTTTTTGCATAAAAAAATAATGAAGTTTTTTTTTAATAAAATTTTACCTCATGATGCGTGCAGGAGGTCGTACGGCCCCTGCCAGGTAAAAAAATTTGCCCCAAGGTGACCTGCTCCAAAATTGACAAATTATATATAGAAATAGGGGTTTTTGGGCCTTTTGAGCATAATGGTGAGGTCTGTTTAGGCTCAAAATTCTCCAAAAAATTAGGAACCCCCTGAATCTGGCAAAAAAACCCTTTCTTCAAACCCTCACAGATCTGACAAATGGAAGCCAATTTTGACAAAACAAAGATCAATCATGACTATTCAAACAACTTTGGATTCAATGGAGAGGTCTGATTTGACCCTGGATGGATTGGAAAACTGCTTCAAGGCATGATCTCACAAAAGAGGAACAAGAAGCTTGCAGATCTAGAGCTCTTATACCATGTAGAAGTTGAGAATCAAACCTCACAGATCCCAATGAACACCTACAAGCAAATAACCTATCACCAAATGAGATCAAGAGACACAAGAATGGTGCTTTGCAAACATGAAGCAAAAATGCATTACCTGAGAAGATTAATAATTACAAAGTGATCAATCCTTAAGAAAGGAGATCAAATGCCTAAAGTGAGAACCCTAGGAGAGGATTAAATTAGCATGCAACAAGTGTCAAGATCATAATGAATGAGACAACATGACTAATTTAATAATGCATAAATAAAGATTCCTAAGTTTAGGTTAAGTGAAATAAAGTAAAGTTGACTTAATTAATTAATCAACATGATTACATTAATCAAGTAAACAACCTATTACCCTAACAACCTTCACTTAGACATCTGAGAGTTTTTGGTTGTGAGGTATATGCACATGTGCCTAAGGAGAAGAGAAAAAAATTGGATTCTAAGGCTGTCAAATGTATCTTCATTGGCTACAACTATGGTGTGAAAGGATCATACAAGCTTTGGGACCTTGTTGCACAAAAAGTAATTTATTCTAGAAGTGTTATTTTTAGAGAGACCAAATCTTCTCCTCTTAATTTTCAGCTAGAACAACATAAAGAAATTGAATAGAAAAAAGATGTGGTTCAAATTCTTTCTACACCTAAGGAAGTTGAATTGATAGCCCAAAATAGACAAGAAGTTGAGAACTCATTAAGCTCTGAATCTTTAGAAGAGGAGGAAATAGTAGAAGAACCTCCACCTCAACTTGTTCGAAGGTCTACAAGGCAAAGGAAACCGCCTCAAAGGTATGGGTATTCACCTGATGATCGAAAGTGTATATTTTCTTTGTGTACTAACGTTGTTGAACCAAGATCTGTGCAAGAAGCTTTGGGTACGAATGATGCAGAGTCCCAGAAAATAGCCATGGTTGAAGAGATGGCATCTCTTAAAAAGAATGATACATGGGACCTTGTACCATTTCCCGAAGGTCAAAAACCTGTTGGATGTAAATGGGTGTTTAAGAAAAATATTGGTTTAGATTGAAATGTTGAAAATTATAAGGCACGGTTGGTTGCAAAGGGATACTCTTAGGTTGAGGGTATTGATTAAAGTGAGATTTTTTCTCCTATTGCTAAAACGACATCCATTCGGTTTATGTTATATATTGCAGAAACTTATGATTTAGAGTTGGAACAAATGGATGTACAAACGGTGTTCCTTCATGGTGATTTGGAGGAAGAGATTTATATGACATAGCCAGAGCACTACGTGGTAAAAGGTAAAAGCAAGTTGGTTTGTAAGTTAAAGAAATCTCTATATGGCCTGAAACAAAGTCCTAGGATGTGGTACTAAAATTTTGATACATATGTGTTGAGTTTGGGATTTGTGTAGTCTAAATCTAATAACTATGTATATTTTAAATCTGATGGTGATTATTTCTTGGTAATTTCTTTATATGTTGATGACATGTTGTTTACTGGGAAAGGCAAAGGTTTGATTGCAAAATTGCAATCTCAACTCTCTGTGAAATTTGAAATGAAAGATCATGGTGCAACAAAATGCATACTTGGGATGGAGATCAAAAGAGATTGTGAGAACAGAAAGCTATGGCTTAGCCAAAGTAAGTATGTTCTATTTTGCAAAGGTTCAACATGCAGGATTGTAAACTACTTTGTGTTCTTGTTGCATTGGGAATGAAGCTCTCTATTTCACAATGTCCTACATCCCCATCAGAGATGGAGGACATGAGAAAAGTTCCTTACCAGAGTATAGTCAGAAGCTTAATGTATGCTATGGCCTGTACAAGACCAGACATTTCCCAAGCAGTGGGAGTTCTTTCTCATTTTATGTCTAATCCTGGGAAAGTGCATCGGGATGCAATTAAGAGGGTATTTAGATATTTTTTGGGGTACATCAGAGTACTCTATATGTTTTCATGGTACAATAGATCAGCATTCCCTAAGTATTCATTGTTTTGTGGATTGAGTTTGGGCTAGTGATGTTGATAGCAGAAGATCCACCGTTGCATATGTGTTTACTCTTAATGGTTGTGCAATCAGTTGGATGAGAAAGCAAAAGGTTGTGGTCACTTTCTCCACTATTGAGGCTAAGTACATGGAAGCTACTCATGTCTGTAAAGAATCCATTTGGCTAAATTGTTTGTGTTCAGATATTGGATTAAAATATAGAGCAATTACAGTCTATTATGATAGTTAGATTGCAATCTCCCTTGTGAAGAACCTGACTTTTCATGCCAAGACCAAACACATTGATGTTTAGTATCACTTTGTTAGAGATATGGTTGAGGATGGCAGGGTGAAGTTGGAAAAGGTAGAGACTATGGTGAATGTTGTAGATGCATTAACAAAGCCTGTGAGCACAAA
>VDFB02000015.1:472782512-472954962 GCA_007258455.2 Sequoia sempervirens
TATCACCAATATATAGAAGAGGGTTCCATTCTGTTTCAGATGGAATTAAAAATCCATGTAAATAAAATTCACATGAAGAATTTCTTAACCAATTAGGGGCTGCCTGGTATGCGTCATAAAATTCTTTAGCAGTGTGAAGTATAGGATCTTGATTTATGGAAATTCTCATTAGTTGGAACCATAAGAATTGTTCTTTAAGGCACAAAGCATAAACTCTGGGTGGTGGTCTGCATTCCATAATCCGACCAGTTACTTTTAAAATTTCATCCATTTTTGCTTTCAACTCAACAATTTCCTATTTTTGACTTTCAATTTCTTTTTTTAGTTTCTTCCTTTCTACCTCCCATAGACTCTGTTGCATATCAGTTTGGGCTATGTGCCAAAAATTCAGGGTTTGCAATGTAACTGTTTCTCAGTTAGCTTTCACATATTCCAGAAACTCAATCAAAAACATCTTCTTATAAACAATGGCTTTACAAGTTGCAGGGTGAAATATAGCTTCAGTGGGCACATTCAATTGTTTAGTCTATTCCTGCTCTTGCTGCAAGATGAATTCTTGTTATTGCAGTGGAGAAGACTATGCTTCCTCTAAGAACTACATAGCAGTGGTAGCCAAGTCATCAAGACTTGGTAACCCTTGCTCATTATGCCCCATTTCCTTTGTCTCAATTTGTTCCTCTTCAGGAACGAATGAACTATGTGCAGCATTTTCGAACACATTTTGAGAAACATCAAATTCAGATTCAACAGACCCTTCTGAAATTGCAATAACCTTTGGTTGAGGTGAAGTAGGCGAGGTCTTACATTGCTTCCTTGTGGAAACTCTTCTTGGCACTGGTGCAGCTGCATGAAGTGTTCTAGTAGCCTTCCTCTTTTTGGTCTGCTTAGAGGGCTCTGCTCTACCAGAAGATGATGGTGAACTGGTGTTAGCAACATGTGTTGCTGTAGGAGAGATGGCTACAGGGGAAGGTGCTGCAGAAGAATAGCATTGCCTTTTCTGAGAATGAGAGTCAGACTCTGGGGTTTGTTTTGCCCCAGATGACTCACCTGCCTTTGTTTTTCCTTTCTCTCTCCTAGTGGTAGACTTAGTTTGTACTCAAGCAGAGGATTCTAGTGGGGGAGCTGTAGGACCAGGTGCTACAGGAGTAGATGACCCTTGCCCTATTCTATAGGTAGACTTAATTTCTTTCTTCTTTTTTTGAGGCCATGGGGTAAGTACCCTAGGGCGTTGTGGAATTTGCAAGCTCTTTTGGGCAACGAATTGTTGCTAGGAAAGAGGTGAGACATCACTCAAAGAACATTCAATCAATAATTTGATAAGGCCATGATGAACAACAGAATTATCTTTCCCTTGTTAAGTTCCATAAGCACTTTGTTCCAGAAATTTTAACAGGAAATTCAGAACATTTATAACTAACCCATGCCTCATATGACTTAATAATTTGAAATGATAAGAATGAAAGTAGGAGAAACGACCTTCATAGGTTAAATACCTGATTATGTAAGTGACGTATTCTGAATAAGGAGGAGGCAACGATACCCACTTGCATCCCTGCTTGGAGACTTCCAAAGGTCCATTAGTGGGTATTGAAAACTCAGCCCTTGGAACGACAGCATCTGAAGAAAAATTTTCTCCAACGGCTGGAACTAGTTACTTTAGCAATTTTGTTTTCAGTTGCAACAACTGTTAGACCCCACACAGTAGCTTCCTCATCATAAAGGGTTCCTGAAAATTCTCTAGCAGCCTCCTCATCAAAAGCATTTAAACTCAAGAAGTAGTTTAACCATCCACAGAGGTTGAATGTGTGGATTGTTTGAGGATTTTGCAATAATAATTCATGAGCTATAGGCTCATGCCACACCATCTGACCATCCATGTTCATAGTTTTCCCCTAGCTGAACTCAATTCCTTGCTAAAAATTCAAATTCTCTATTTCCCTTTCTGTTCTAATTTTTCTTCTGTCGTGCTGTCACATTTCTTTCTTTTCCAAAAATGAACTATTTAAACAAGCAGTTTTAATCGTAATTGATAAGAAAAAATGCAATAAAAAGGATATGTGATCATATTTGGAAAGTACCAGAAAAATAATAAAGAAAGGTTATTTGCGCAGTTATGGCAGCAGCAAAAAGACAAGTTTTAAAAGGTGGATTACCCCGCCCCCTACTTAGAGTATGACATGTGTCCTCACATGTACTAAAAAATAGCGGAGATCGGGTAATAATGACTGGTACTGTCATAGCAATAAATGAATAGAATAAAATAAATCAAATATGTGATAACAAAAGATATGGCGAACCTTTGATAATTGCATGTATGTGTGAAGAAAGATGATGGCGTCTGCATGAGCTGACAGTTGGGAATGATATCATAATTAAGGGCGATGCAGATGGATGAAGTGGATGGGTGATGTGGGAAGATGAGATGAATGGATGGAATTGATGTATGAGATGGATGGATGGAAGATAAAGAAGTGAGATGGGGCGACAAATGAGAATGGAGAAAAAGGGGTTTCCTTTAAAAAAAAAAATTTATTATGAGCATGCTTTTCAAAATTACGGTGAAGTTGCAGGAGAAAGACTAAAGCCTTCGGCTGTAGGAAGAGTAGCAGGAGGAACCTGAAAAAACTGTTGCATGAATTCTTTTTTTGAAACTAGTTTATGGTACAACCAGAGTTGGTGGCCATTAACTAGCAATTTGAAATGGACTGGATCAATTGTCACCAGCTGTACAGCTCCATTGTTGAACACATTCTCAACTTCATAGGGGCCAAGCCATCATGTTGTGAGCTTACCTTGGTTCTCTTGATATCTGGAATCATATAACAGAGCCCAATCACCAGGAGAAAATTTCCTAGTTTTGATGTGTTGATCATGCCATTTTTGTTGTTGTTGTTGAACTGCTTCTGTATGCTGCAGGGCGGCTTTTCTCATTTTGTCCAAAATATTTAGCTATAGGAGACGGTCCTTCTATGCTTCAAATATTTCCATATTGAGTTCAAAAGTTGTCCTCAAGGTTTTGTGCTCAAATTCTATGGGCAACATGGTTGTTTTCCCATAAAGCAACTCAAAAGGTGTAAACCTAGTTGTTGTCTTCCATGTAGTTCTGTAGGCCCAAACCGCTTCATGAAGTCTACTACTCCAATCTTTTCTATGGATCTGCACTGTCTTTGTGAGAATCGTCTCAATTTCCCTGTTTGTTACCTCTGCTTGACCATTGGCTTGAAGGTGATAGGGGCTGGACTTCCTATGTTTGATTTTATAGTCATTCATTAGTGGAGTGCTCAAATTCGATGTGAACTGAGCTCCCTAATCAACTACCAGCTCTCTGAAAACTCCAAATCTAGTGAAAATTTGTTCATATAGAAATTCAACAACCTTGTTATCTCGAGCATGAGTCATAGCTTTTACCTCAACCCACTTTGTTACATAGTCTATGCAAACTAGAATGTATGACTTGCCATTTGATGGTGGATCAATTGGTCCCACAAAATCCATTCCCCATTTATCAAAAGGGGTGAATATTACCTGTGGATATAATAGAATTTCATCTGACTTGGTTGGTCTTCCCATACACTGGCATCTATCACATTTCCTTGTATAGGCGACAACATCCTTGTGTAATGTTGACCAGTAGTACCCTATTGTAAGAATCTTCATTGATGTTCTCTTTGCTGCAAAATGTCTCCCACATGGTTCATCATGGCAAGCATGCAAGATATAATAAGTCTCATCATCTCTTACACATCTTCGCATCACTTGATCAGGTCCAGTATAAAATAGACAATTTATAATCCATGAAAAGTTAAAAATTTTCTCTATTAACAATTTCTTTTCTTTTGGAGAAAAGTGAGTTGGTATTCTGCTTGCTACTAGATAATTAGCAATGTCTGCATACCATGGAGTATGTGCAGCAATGGAAAACAAGTGTTCATCTGGGAACCTATTATCAATGACCTCGTGTTTAACAGGTGCAGCTAATTGAAGTCTTGATAAAAAGTTAGATACAACATTAGCTCTTTCTGGTTTGTCAATGACTGTGATATCAAATTCTTGTAATAACAGGAGCCATCGTGCCAATCTATCAGAAATGGCAAGTTTGTTCATTAGATACTTGATTGCTACATGGTCAGTATGGACGAATATCTGATAACCTGTGACATAATGCCTAAATTTATTCCAAGTATACACTATTGCGAGCAATTCTTTTTCTGTAACAGTATAGTTGAGCTCAGGACATTGAAGGTTCTTGTTGATAAAGTAGATAGCATGCTCAATTGAATTTTCTTTTTGACTTAATACTGCTCCTATACCAAAATTAGAGGCATCAACATTTATTTGAAGAGGTCAATTATATTTTGGACCTTGAAGAATAGGGGCTTTAGTAAGCAAGTCCTTTAGTTGCAGGAAAGATTTGTCATAGGCCTCTGTCCACTCGAATTGAGAATCCTTAGTTAACAAGGCATAAAGTGGGCCGGCAATTTTACTAAAATATTTTATAAACCTTCTATAATACCCTACATGGCCAAGGAAACTTCTGAAATCCTTTTATTTTGCAGGAGTTTATAAATTTAGAAGAACTTCAATTTTAGCAGGGTCAACCTGAATTCCATTCTTTGAAATATGATGGCCTAGAACAATACCTTCTTCCATCATTAGAAAACAATTTTCACTGTTTAGAGACAAGTTTTGCTCTCTGCACCTTTTCAATACTTTTTCTAAATTCACCAGTGCTTCTTCAAATGTGACTCCATATGTAGTGAAATCATCCATATAAATCTCCATATAGCCATGAGATATATCAGCAAAGATACTAATTATTGCTCTCTGAAATGTTGTTAGCGCATTGCATAGACATAAAGGCAAGACTGAGTAAGCAAATGTTCCCTATGGACAGGTAAAATTGGTCTTATCTTGATCTTCAGGGGCAATTTTTATCTAATTGTACCCACTGTAACTATCCAAAAAGAAAAAATATCATTTGCTAGACAGTGAGTCTAGTACTTGGTCTACAAAAGATAGTGGAAAGTGATCTTTTTTAGTGGCATTGTTTAACTCTCTATAATCTACACACACTCTCCATTGTCCACATTTCTTGGGGACAATAACTAATAGAGATACCCATTGACTGTCAGAGATTGGGTAAATAAAACTAGCATCAAGGAACTTTTGAAGTTCATTTTTAACTATTTCTCTAAGTGTTGGATTTACTCTTCTTTGAGGCTGCCTAACTGGTAAACAATCTTCTTTGATATAGATCTTGTGAGTAAAAATGCGAGGATCTATTCCTTGCATTTCCCCATATTCCCATGCAAAAGCTTTATGCTAATCTTGTAGCATTTTTAATAAGTCGGCCTATTGAGACTATGACAACTTGCTATTGATATTCAAACAGTGACCTAGAGACAATTCTATCTGCTTAGTGAGATTACTCATAGACTCTATAGGTAATGTTTGTACCTCTTGTGGAAGTAAATTATGAAAAATTGTTAAAAATATAGGCAGTGAACTCTCAAAATTTAGTTGCAACAGGAAACATTGTAGATGGCTGCCATTTGGATTAGATGAACTATCTGTATCATAGTTAAACTACAGGATTTGAAAAAGCAAAGCATCCTCATTTTGAAGTTGTGAGAATAGATTATTTTGAGGCATCATTAATTGAGCCAAAAAATTGGTTTCTTTAGTTTCTTCCCCCACATCTGGCCAAAGAAGTTTGGACAAATCTGGTTGAGGTCTAGCAGGCAGATACAAAGCCAATTCTTTTGTGGACTGTCCATCAGAAATGGTCATATCTCCAGAACAACACCCTATAAAAGCATCAGCAGTTGCTAACTATGGTCTACCAAGGATAACTGGATACCCTCCTAAAGTTTCCTTAACTGATAATATTGTGAAATCAGCTGGATACTCCCAAGATTCAAGAGTGACAATTACATCTTACACCATCCCATCAGGTTTAACTATGGAGCTATCTGCAAGCTACAAAACTGTAGGTGTCGACCTAATGTTTGAAATGTTGAAGTAGTCCATAGTATGCTTTGTCATGACATTAATGGCAGCACCTAAGTCAATCAAAACATTTTTTACAACTTGGCCGTTTATATGTATCTGCACTACAAGACTTTCAGGGTCAATATACTTTGGGATGACTACATTTTCCAACATTATATCATCCAATTTCTCTAAGACATGAATTGTTTGGGGATCCTTTTTCTTCTATCTAGACTTTTTCAAATAGGCCTCTTTAATAGCTTTTCCAAAAATGGGAACATCTTTAATAGCTTAAAATAAGGGGATTTGAATTTGTACATTTTTGAGCTGATACAAAATATCAAAAATGGGTTCTTCAATGGATTGAAATGCAGTAGTTTGCAACCTCTGAGGAAAAGATGGTTTGTCTTGGCTTTGCAAAATAGGCTCCTTAGAAACCATATTAGTTATAGGCATATGCTTAGTAGGAACAGTAGGTGCAGTAGATTCTTTAAGGGGATAATCTGGTATTTCGGTAATTAGAGGCAGTTTCAGAGTAGGTAAAGTGGTTCTAGACCTTAATTGGATATCATTAATATTTAAGGCATAAGTTTGATATTGGTTGGCTTCGGTAAGATATGCAGGCTGTTGTGGCTACTGATATTGCTTATTATTGGGATTTAGCAATGGCTAGGCAAGCATAAATGTTTGTTTTGGAGGTCCAGTATTTGTGGCAGTTGTTGCAAGAGGTGGCATGAGGGCTTGTAGTTGTGGCTGTGGAAGCTACAAGAATTCAGGGGACTAGTTTTGCCATTGCTGAGGACCTCTCCATTGAGGATTTTGCTACCAATTTCCTGAAAGTGGGGTCCATTGTCCTTGTGGCTACTACCAACCTCCTTGAGGAGATTTCCATTGGGGGGTCTGATAATTAGGCCAACTTGGTTGAGGTGGATTCTAGGGTGGTGGTGGTCCATATGCAGATTGCCATTGGTTATTATAACCAGAATACGTATTACCAAAAGTTAAAGGATCTTGAGGCATACCTTGTCTTTAGGCCCATGGTTTCCTTTGTGCAACAAAGAACACTTGATCATCATCACCTTCTCCTAGCTTAAAGTCAGTAGGTAGTTTCTTAGCTTCTAAATTAGCCACCATCTTGCATCTGCAGTCACGTTTCTTCTGTCTGTAATATGGACAGAACTCGGCCAGAACTACCGTAGCTTCCTCATATTTCTTCCGAGCTTGCATAGTGTCTAGTTGTGTAGCTATATTATTAATGATGTCCTGCTTGAAGTCATACAACAAATTTGTTATCTCCATCTGAGAAACTCCACTAGAAGAAGACTTCTCCACTGTAGCATGATGACCTCGACCTTTTTTAACTATTGCTCGAGAGTAGTTAAGACATATTTTCTTTATATCATCCCAAGGAATTTGGGTTATATCACCTCCTCCCATCAATTCCAGGGCATTGATACAGGCATCAATGATTCCCCTTAGAAAGAGTAATTTCTAAGAGTCTTCATTGAGAGTATGGTTTGAGTTCCTTTTTAGTGAAAATAAGAACCTTGAAATATAATCTTCAAGACTTTCATCCTCCTTCTGCTAAATTTGGAATATATCATCACCTTTACTGGCACTCTTACAATATTCTTTATACTTCTCAAAGAATTTTGTTTGCATGGCTGCCCAACTATCAAAAATTCCTCTTCCCAGACTCATGAACCATCTAAGAGCTCCCTCCTTCAAGGTGGAAGGAAATAACTTTAATTTATGAGCGTTTGAGTTGTAGTCATAACTGCGATAGAGGACATCAAACTCAAACAGAAAAGTTTTTGGGTCCTCCATAACCAAGCCATAAAACTTGGGAAGCAATGAAGATAGAATATTTTTAAGATTGTCAGTATCTCGTTGGGGAACAATGGGAAATTCAAATGCTGGAGGTCGATTAGGTGGATTATTTGCCATGTTTGGTTGCTGGAATAGCAAAACAAATGGATTTTCCTCAGGTTCTTCGTTAGCTAGGTTAAATGGTAATTCAACAAATAGATTTTTAGGGAGGAACCTTCCTAGTGTGTCTCTTCTTCTTCTATGCATGCAATACGATGAATGGTGGTTTGAAAGATTTTGAAATTTTTTGACTAACAAACTAGACTAATACTAAAAATGACTTCTGACAAATCTTTAGCTTGATGCCATCCCCAACAAAGATGCCAAAAAGGGTCACACCCACAAAAGGATATGAAAATCATAGTAAAACCTTTCTTGGGAATTAGACATTCCAATAGGTGACTAATATCTCTCTATGGACGTTCATTTACTTGTCAAACCACGGGACGTATACTTTAAATGGCGTAGCACAATATATGCACTAAGAACTAGTTTCGATCAAAAATTAATAGAAATAAATACTTGAAAGGAATTCTATCTACACTACAGGAAGGTAACACAAAGTTCTTTAACTCAACTATGATTTGATTAAAACATAAACCATAACAGCTACGTGGTCGCACCCACAAAAGGATATGAAAATCACAGTAAAATCTTTCCTGGGAATTGGTCATTCCAACAGGTGACTAATATCTCTCTCTGTGGACGTTCATTTACTTGTCAAACCAGGGGACACATACTTTAAATGATGCGGCAAAATATATTCACTAGGAACTTGTTTCAGTTAAATCTTAGCAGAAATAAATACTGAAAATCAATTCTATCTATGCTACAGGAAGGTAATACAATTTTTTTTGACTTAAATACAATAAAAAAACATAACAAATACAACTGAAACACAAACTATGAACTGACCTTATGCTGCAGGAACAGTCACAGTGATGGATTCCCTATGCTATAGGAGCAATATAAGACTGAGTTTGTATAAAAACTTCAAAGATGAAAGCTAACTGAAGATCAACAGAAAAGAACAACTAACTAACTAGCTATAGATACTTACTAAGTGGGCCCCCTTAGCAAGCATCTACTGATTACGCAGATGCTAAACTCAGAACTTCATTGAGCTTTATTCATGAAAACATAATGATATACATTGTTTTGCTGATATGGAGACTAACAACAAACTCTGTCTCTGGTCAAACAGATTCTGTCTTTCATTATCATATTGATTCTTACATGATATCTGCTATTCTATTTCTATCTTACTCTAACTATCATCTCTCCTTCTCCCTTGTGCAGGAGGAGAACTTTATTTAAAAAAAGGAGAGCAACTAACTAACTAACCCTATCAAAGAAAGACGTGGAAGTAAAGTATATCCCCGAATCAAGGAACAAACTTCATAATGAATTTATGCGTTCAACCTGATCCAGAGAGAATCTAGCGCTCCACTCTTTCCAAATTGACTGTCATTAAAAATATTTCCCATGGTTTCGGTCAAAGAGTCTTCGCCGGAGCTCCCTCGAAGTCGTGCAGGAAATGGAATTTGCTGCAAGGTCGAGATCGGCTGCGCTTGACTCGATCATTCTTCAACAACCTGTGAAACAAAAAGTAACAGATGTGAAAGAAAAGGTGTATGGCACATACATGATATCTATTCATTAATCACACATTTAAATCTACTTCATCATTCAAAAACTGTATATGGTATACCAATCATTTTAAGGAGTCAACGGGGCAATAAATGCAATCAAGTCAACACAATGAGCTGGAGGAATATAAAAGTATCTTGCTACAGGATACCCCAAAAAGGTTTCAACAAAGTTTAAACAGCCATGAAATAACAAAAGTAAAGGCATTTAAATTTTTATCAGAATGTTCAAATTATGAGCACATTTTAAGCTCATCACTACCCCCTACTTAGCCCAATGTTGGTCCTCCAACATTAACTTTCTTGGTGGTTTCTCTAAAGTCAGTGGTGGCTACATGACTCTGGAATAGATTTCCAAACTTGTAATAAAATCCTCTGAAATCCTGACACCTTTCATATCTTCAGTCTTTTAATTCATTGTTAAGATTTGTAGCTTGGTAAGGATAGAGGGGCCACATTAACACAGGGGGTCTGAATGTTAGTGCCAGCCACAGTTCAAATCTTGTTTGAAGTCCCAATTGAATATATCTGCTAGTTTGTTTGAGAGCTGCTGTGAAATTTAGGGGACCATGTGGTTCTGACTTTCTTAACCCAACAGTTAATCTCTCCCATCTTTTCTCACTTCTGGTGTATGCCAGTCTCCGAAATGAATATGGTTGTGCTTGGATTCATCATATACTTGTTTTTTGAAATCAAATATTTTCTCTCTGGCTGAAACATTATTAATACCATATGTCAGAGCAAACTAATCTTTCAACATTGCATGGGGGTTTGAACTTTGAAAGTGTAATGGAACAGGCTCTATTTTCTCAGCTTCCTCATATGTTTCCCACTACCGCCATAATTCACCTCATTTGCTGCCCATGACATAAATGCTCTCAGATGAATGTCACCAATATATAGCAGAGGATTCCATTCTGTTTCAAATGGTATTAAAAATCCATGCAAATAGAATTCACATAGAGAATTCCTTAACTAGTTAGGGGCTGCCTAGTATGCTTCATAAAATTCTTTAGCAGTATGAATTATAGGATCTTGGTTTTTGAAAATTCTCATCAATTGAAACCATAAAAACTATTCTTTAAGGCACAGAGCATAAACTCTGGGTGGTGGTCTACATTCCATAATCTGACCAGTTACTTTTAAAATTTCGTCTATTTTTGCTTTCAACTCAGCAATTTCCTGCTTTTGACTTTCAATTTTCTTTTTTAATTTCCTCTTTTCTACTTGCCATAGACTTTGTTGCATGTTAGTCTTGGCTATATGTTGGAAAGTCATAGTTTGCAATGTGACTGTTTCCCAATTAGCTTTAACATATTCCAAAAACTCAATTAAAAACATCCTCTTATACACAACAATGGCTTTACAGGCTGCAGGGTGAAATATATTTTCACTAGGCAAATTCAATTTTTTATTTTGTTCTTGCACTTGCTGCAAGATAAATTCTTCTTGTTGCTGCGGTGGAGAAGTTTGTGCTTCCTCCGAAAACTGTATAGCAATAGTAGCCAAATCATCAAGATTTGGTAACCCTTGCTCATTATGCCCTATTTCTTTTGTCTCAACTTGTACCTCTTTAGGAATGAATGAACTCTTAGCAACATCCTCGGACACATTCTGAGAAACATTAAATTCAGACTCAACAGACCCTTCTGAAATCACAATAACCTCTAGTTGCGGTGAAGTAGGGAAGGTATTAGATTATTTCCTTGTGGAAACCCTTCTTGGCACTGATGCAACTGCAGGAGGTGTTCCGGTAGCTTTCCTCTTTCTTGTTTGTTTAGAGGGCTCTACCCTACCAGAGGATGAAAATGAACTAGTAATAGCAACAGGTGTTGCTGTAGGAGAAATGACTGCAAGGGAAGGTGCTGCAGGAGAGGAGCATTTCCTTTTCTGAGAACGAGGGTCAGATTCTGGGGACCCTTCTGCCTTTGTTTTTCCTTTCTCCCTCCTAGTGGCAGACCTAATTTGTACCCTAACAGAGGATTCAGGTGTAAAAGCTACAAGATCAGGTTCTACAGGAGTAGATGACCCTTGCCCTATTCTACTGGTAGATGCAATTTCTTTCTTCTTTCTCTGAGGCCGTGGGGTAAGTACCCTAGGGGGTTGTGGAATTTGCAAACTCTTTTGGGAAACAAATTGTTGCCAGGACAGAGGTGAGACATCCCTCAAAGAGTGCTCAATCAGTAATTTAATAAGGCCATGATGAGTGACAGAATTGTCTTTCCCCTATTGAGTTTCATGGGCACTTTGTTCTAAAAATTTTAACAAGAAATTCAGAACATTCACAACTAACCCATGCCTCATATGGCTTAATAATTTAAAATGATGAGAATGCAGGTAGGAGAAATGGCCTTCACAGGTCAAATACCTAATTATGTAACTGACATACTTTGAATAAGGAGGCAATGATATGTGCTTGCATCCCTGCCTGGAGACTTCCAAAGGTCCATCATTAGGCATTGAAAACTCATCCCTTGTAGCTGCAGCGTCTGAAGAAAAGTTTTCTCCAACGGCTGGAAGCCTAGTTACTTTAACAATTCTATCCTCAGTTACAACAACCGTTAGACCCCATACGGTGGCTTTCCCTTCAGAAAGGGTTCTCAAAAATTCTCCAACAGCCTCTTCATCAAAATCATTTAAGCTCAAGAAATAATTTAACCACCCACAGAGGTTGAATGTGTGGACTGTTTGCGGATTTTGCAATAACAATTCATGAGCTACAAGCTCATGTCGCACCAACTGACCACCCATATTTGCAGTTTTTTTTAGCTGAACTCAATTCCTTGCTGAGGATTCAAATTCTATGTTTTCCTTTCTTCTCTAGTTTTTCTTCTATCGTGCCATCACATTTCTTTCTTTTTTTTTCCAAAAATGAACTTTTTGAACAAGCAGTCTTAATCGTAGTTTACAAGAAAAATATGCAATAAAGAAGAACATGCGATCATATTTGGAAAGTACCAAAAAAGTATTAAATAAAGGTTATTTTACAGTGATGGCAGGGGTGAAAAGACAGGTTTTAAAAGATGGATTACCCCGCCCCCTACTGAAAATATGACATGTGTCCTCACATATACTAAAGAACAAGTGGAGATTCAGGTAATAATGACCAGTACATGCATAGCAGTAAATGAATAGAATGAAATAAATCAAATATGCGATAAGAAAAGATATGAGATACCTTTGATAATTGCACGTACGTGTGAAGAAAGATGACAGCATCGCATGAATTGACAAGTGGGAAAGATATCTTAATTAAGGTTGATGCGGACAACTGAAATGGATGGGTGATGTGGGTGGATGAGTTGAATGGATGGAATGGATGGATGGGATGGAAGATAAAGAAGTGAGATGGGGGTGATAAATGAAAATGGAGAAAAAGGGGTTTCCTTTTTAAAAAAAAAAAACCTTTATTATGGGCATGCTTTTTGAAAATTATGGTAACATTGCAAGAGAAAGGCTAGAGCCTTTGGCTGCAAGAAGAGTAGCGGGAGGAATTTGAATGAACTGCTGCATAAATTCTTCCTTGGAGACTGGTTTGTGGTACAACCGAAGTCGGTGGCCATTCACTAGCAATGTGAAGCAGACTGGATCTATTGTTACTAGTTGTATAGCTCCATTGTCAAACACATTTTCAACTTCATAGGGGCCAAGCCAGCGTGTTGTGAGCTTACCCTAGTTTTCTTGATATCTAGAATCATATAATAGAGCTCAATCTCTAGCAGAAAATTTCTTGGTTTTGATGTGCTGATCATGCCATTTCTTCCTTTGCTGTTGGATTGCTTTTGTATGCTGCATGGTGGCTTTTCTCATTTCATCCAAAGTATTTAGCTATAGGAGATGGTCCTTCTGTACTTTAGATATGTCTATATTGAGTTCAAGAGCTGTCCTCAAAGTTTTGTGCTCAAATTCTATGGGTAACATAGTGGTTTTCTCATAAAGCAGCTCAAAAGGTGTAAACCTAGTTGTTGTCTTCCATGTAGTTCTGTAAGCCCAAACTGCTTCAGAAAGTCTATTGCTCTAGTTTTTCTTATGGATCTGCACTATCTTTGTGAGGATCGCCTCAATTTCTCTATTTTTTACCTCCACCTGACCATTGGCTTGAGGGTAATAGGGGCTAGATTTCCTATGTTTGATTTTATAGTCATTCATTAGTGTAGTGAACAGATTCGACGTAAACTAAGCTCCTTGATCAGTTACAAGCTCTCTAGGAACTTCAAATCTTGTGAAAAATTTTTCATACAAAAATTTAGCAACTTTGTTATCTTGGGCATGAGTCATAGCTTTTACCTCGACCCATTTTGTGACATAGTCCGTGCAAACTAGAATGTATGACTTACCATTGGATGGTGGATCAATTGGTCTCACAAAATCCATCCCCCATTTATCAAAAGGGGTGACTATTACCTGCGGATATAGTGGCATTTTATTGGATTTCATTGGTCTTCCCATAAGCTGGCATCTGTCACATTTTCTTGTATAGGCCATAACATCCTTGTGCAATGTTGGCCAATAGTACCTTGTTGTAAAAATCTTCATTGATGTTCTTTTTGCTGCAAAATGTCCCCCACATGGTTCATGATGGCAAGCATGCAAGATATCATAAGTCTCATCTTCTCTTACACATCTTCTCATTACTTGATCAGGTCTAGTACAAAATAGACAATTTGCAATCCATGAAAAATTAATTTTTTTTTCAATTAACAACTTCTTTTCTTTTGGAGAAAAGTGGACTGGTATTCTGTTTGCTACTAGATAATTGCCAATGTCTGCATTCCATGGAGTATGTGCAACAATGGAGAACAAGTGTTCATCTGGGAATCTGTCATCAATGATCTCATGTTCAATAGGTGCAGCTGATTGAAGTCTTGATAAAAAGTCAGCTACAACATTAGCTCTTCCTAGTTTGTCAATTATTGTAATGCCAAATTTTTGTAACAATAGGAGCCATCGTGAAAACCTACCAGAAATGGTAGGTTTGTTCATCAAATATTTGATTGTTGCATGGTCAGTATGGATGAATATCTGATAACCTGTGATATAATGCCAAAATTTATTCAAAGCATACACTACTGCAAGCAATTCCTTTTATGTGATAGTATAGTTGAGCTCAGGACCTTGAAGGTTCTTGTTGATAAAATAAATAGCATACTCAATTGAATTTTCTTTTTGACTCAGAACTACTCCTATGCCAACATCAGAAGCATCAGGATGTATGTGAAAAGGAAAATTGCATTTTGGACCTTGAAGAACAGGGGCTTTAGTAAGCAAGTCCTTTAGTTGCATGAAAGATTTTTCACAAGCCTCTGTCCTCTCAAATTGGGAATCCTTTGTTAACAAAGCATAAAATGGACTAACAATTTTACTGAAATCTTTTATAAACCTTCTATAATACCCTGCATTACCAAGAAAATTTCTGACATCTTTCTATTTTGCAGGAGTTTGTAAATTCTGAATAACTTCAATTTTAGCAGGTTCGACCTGAATTCCATTCTTTGAAATATGATGACCTAAAACAATACCTTCTTCCATCATTAGAAAACACTTCTCACTATTCAGAGACAAATTTTTCTCTCTACATATTTTCAATACCTTTTCTAAATTCACCAGTGCTTCTTCAAATGTGAGTCCATAGGTATTGAAATCATCCATATAAATCTCCATACATTCATGAGATATATCAGCAAAGATACTAATTACTGTTCTTTGAAATGTTGCTGGCGCATTGCATAGACATAAAGGCAAGACCGAATAAGAAAATGTTCTCCATGGACAGGTAAAAGTGGTCTTGTCTTGATCTTTAGGAGCAATTTTTATCTGATTGTATCCACTGTAACCATCCAAGAAGGAAAAATATCTTTTGCCAGACAGCCAGTCTAATACCTGGTCTACAAAAGGTAGTGGAAAGTGATCTTTTTTAGTGGCACTATTCAATTCTCTGTAATCTACACATACTCTCCATTTTCCACCTTTCTTGGAGACAATGACTAATGGAGAAACCCATTGACTGTCAGAGATTGGATAAATAAAACCAACATCAAGTAACTTTTGAAGCTCGCTTTTAACTATTTCTCTAAGGCCTGGGTTGACTCTTCTTTGAGGTTGTTTAATTGGTGAACAATCTTCTTTCATATATATCCTATGAGTACAAACTCGAGGATCTATCCCTTGCATATCCCCATATTCCCATGCAAAAGCTTTATGCTATTCTTGTAGCATGTTTGATAAGACAACCTCTTGAGATTGTGACAGCTTGCTATTGACATTCAAACAATGATCTAGAGATAATTCTATCTACTTAATGAAATTACTTATAGAATCTATAGGTGATGTTTGTACCTCTTGTGGAAACAAATTATGAAAAACGCTGGAAGTTTAGGTAGTGAACTTTTAAAATCTAGTTGCTACAGGAAACATTGTAAATGAGTACCATTTAGATCAGATGAATTACTCGTATCAGAGTTGCATTATAGAATTTGAAAAAGCAAAGCATACTCACTCTAAAGTTGTGAGAATGGATCATTTTGAATCATTATTAATTGAGCCAAAGAATTGGCTTCTTCAATTTCTTCCCCCACGTCTGGCCAAACAGGTTGGAACAAATCTGGTTGAGGTCTAGCAGGCGGATATAGAGCCAATTTCTTTGTGGACTGTCCATCATAAATGGTCATATCTCTAGAATGACACCCTATAAAAGCATCAACAGTTTCTAGCTATGGTCTACCAAGGATAATCAGATACCCTCCTAAAATTGCCTTAACTGATAATATTGTAAAATCAGCAGGATACTCCCAAGATTCCAGAGTGACAATTACATCTTCCACTATCCCATCAGGTTTAACTATGGAGCTATCTGCAAGCTGCAGAACTGTGGGTGTAGACCTAATGTTTGAAATGTTTAGGGAGTCCATAGTATGCTTTGTCATGACATTAATGGCAACACCTAAATCAATCAAGATATTTTTTACAACCTGGCCATTTATATGTATCCACACTACAGGACTTCCAGGGTCAATATACTTTGGAATAACTACATTTCCCAACATTATATCAGCCAATTTTCCTAAGGCATGAATTGTTTGAGGATCATTTTTCTTTCATCCAAGCTTTTTCAAACAAGTCTTTTTAATAGCTTTTCCAAAAATAGGAATATCTTTAATAGCCTGAAATAAAGGGATTTGAATTTGTACATTCTTAAGCTGATCCAGAATGTCAAAAGTGGGTTCTTCCATGGACTTAGATGTAGTACTTTGCAACCTTTGAGGAAAATGTGGGTTGTCTTGATTTTGCAAAAGAGGCTCCTTAGAAACTGTATCAGTTATAGGCATGTGTTTAGCAGGAACAGCAGGTGCAGTAGATTCTTCAAGGGGAGAATTTGGTATTTTGGAAATCAAAGGTGGTTTGGGAGCAGGTAAAGTGGTTCCAGACCTTAAATGGATGTCATTAATATTTAAGGCATAAGCTTGATATTGGTTGGCTTCAGCCAGATATGCAGGCTGCTGTGGCTGCTGCTGTTGCTTATTATTCGGATTGGGCAACGGCTGGGCAGGCATAGGCATTTGTTTGGGAGGTCTAGGATTTGTGGTAGTTGCTATAGGAGGCGGCATAAGGGCCTGTGGTTGTGGCTGTGGAAGCTGCAGGAATTCAAAGGACTGATTTTCCCATTATTGAGGGCCTCTCCATTGAGGATTTTGTTGCCAATTTCCTTAAGGTGGGGTCCATTGCCCTTGTGGTTGTTGCCAACCTCCTTGAGGGGATTTCCATTGCGGGTTCTGATAATTATGACAATTTGGTTGAGGCAGATTCTAGGGTGGTGGTGGTCCATATGCATGTTGCCATTGGTTATTATAGCCAAAATAAGGATTACCAAAAGTTAAAGGATCTTGAGGCATACCTTGTCTTTGGGCCCATGGTCTCCTTTGTGCAACAAAGAACACTTGATCATCATCACCTTCTACTAGCTTGAAGTCAATCGACAGTTGCCTGGCTTCCAAATTAGCCACCATCTTGCATCTGCAGTCACGCTTCTTTTGTTTGCAGTATAGACAGAACTCGGCCAAAACTGTTTCAGCCTCCTCATGTTTCCTTTGAGCTTGCATAGTATCCAGTTGTGTAGCCATATTATTAATGATGTCCTGCTTGAAATCAGATAGCAAATTTATTATCTCCACCTGGGAGACTCCACCATAAGAAGACTTCCCCACTGTAGCATGATGATCATGACCTTTCTTAACTATTGCTTGAGAGTAGTTAAGACATATTTTCTTTATATCATCCCAAGGCAGTTGGGTTATATCACCTCCTCCTATTAGGTCCAAGGCATCTATAGAGGCATCACTGATTCCCCTTAGAAAAAGTAGTTTCTGAGAGTCCTCGTTGAGAGTATGATTTGAGTTCCTCTTTAGTGAGAACAAAAATTTGGAAATATAATCTTCCAGACTTTCGTCGTCCTTCTGCTGAATTCAGAATATGTCATCACCTTTGCTGGCACTCTTACAATATTCCTTATACTTTTCAAGGAATGTCGTCTGTATGGCCGCCCAACTATCGATGACACCTCTTCCCAGACTCATGAACCATCTGAGAGCGCCTTCTTTCAAGCTGGAAGGAAATAACTTCAGTTTATGAGCGTCTGTGTTGTAGTCATAACTATGGTAGAGAACATCAAATTCAAACAGAAAGGTTTCTGGGTCCTCTGTGACCAGGCCATAAAACTTTGGAAGCAAAGAAGAGGGAATGTTTTTAAGATTATCAATATGTCTTTGGGGAACAATGGGAAACTCAAATGCAGGAGGTGGATTATTAGGTGAACTATTTGCCATGTTTGGTTTCTTGAATAACAAAGCGAATGGATTTTCCTTAGGTTCGTTGTCAGCTGGGTCAAATGGTAGTTCAATAAAAAAAATTCAGGGAGGAACCTTCTCAGTGCGTCTCTTCTTCTTCTATGCATGCAATACAGTGAATAGTGGCTTGAAGGATCTAGAAAATCTTACTAACAAGCTAGACTAATACTAAAAATGACTTCTAACAAATTCCTAGCTGGACGCCATCCATGGCAACGGCGCCAAAAATGACTGCACCCACAAAAAGATATGAAAATCACAGTAAAACCTTTCCTGGGAATTGGTCATTCCAATAGGTGACTAATATCTCTCTCTGTGGATGTTCATTTATTTTTCAAACCAGGGGATGTGTATACTTTAAATGACATGACAAAATATATGCACTAGTAAATTGTTTCGGTTAAATTTTAGTAGAAATAAATACTGAAAAGGAATTCTATTTACGCTATGGGAAAGTAATGCAAATTTCTTTGACTCAACTATGATAAAAAAACATAACAAATATAACTGAAACACAAACTATGAACTGGCCTTATGCTGTAGGAACAGTCACAGTGATGGATTCCCTATGCTGTAGGAGCAATATAAGACTGAGTTTGTATAAAAACTTCAAAGATGAAAGCTAACTAAAGATCAACAGAAAAAAACAACTAACTAACTAGCTATAGATACTTACTAAGTGGGCCCCCTTAGCAAGCATCTACTGATTACACAGATGCTAAACTCAGAACTTCATTGAACTTTATTCATGAAAACAGAATGATATACATTGTTTTGTTGATATGGAGACTAACAACAAACTCTGTCTCTGGTCAAACAGATTCTGTCTTTCATTATCATATTGATTCTTACATGATATCTGCTATTCTATTTCTATCTTACTCTACCTATCATCTCTCTCCTCCCTCGCGCAGGAGGAGAACTTTATTTAAAAATAGGAGAGCAACTAACTAACTAACCCTATCAAAGAAAGACGTGAAAGTAAAGTATATCCCCAAATCAAGGAAAAAACTTCATAATGAATTTATGTGTTCAACCCGATCCAGACATAATTTAGCACTCCACTCTTTCCAGATTGACTGTCATTAAAAATCTTTCCCATGATTTCGGTCAAAGATTCTTCGCCGGAGCTCCCTCGAAGTTGTGTAGGAAATGGACTTTGCTGCAAGGCCGAGATCGGTTGCGCTTGAATTGATCATTCTTCAACAACCTGCGAAACAAAAGGTAACAGATGCAAAAGAAAAGGCGTATGGCACATACACGATATCTATTCATTAATCATACATTTAAATCTACTTCATCATTCAAAAACTGTATACGATATACCAGTCATTTTAAGGAGTCAATGGGGTAATAAATGCAATCAAATCAACACAATGAGCTACAGGAATATAAAAGTATCTTGCTATAGGATATCCTAGAAAGGTTTCAACAAAGTTTACATAGCCATGAAATAACAAAAGTAAAGGCATTTAAAAGTTTATCATAACATCCAAATTATGAGCACATTTTAAGCTCATCACTACGATTGAAACACAAACTATGAACTAGCCTTATGCTGGAGGAATAGGCACAGGGATGGATTCCCTATGCTCTAGGAGTAATACAAGACTGATTTTGTATGAAAACTTCAAAGATTAAAGCTAACTGATGATCAACATAAAAGAACAGCTAACTAACTAGCTACAGATACTTACTAAATGGGCCCCCTTAGCAAGCATCTACTAATTACGCAGGTGCTGAACTCAGAACTTCATCAAACTTTATTCATGAAAATAGAATGGTATACATTGTTTTATTGATATGGAAACTGACAACAAACTCTGTCTCTTGTCAAATCGATTATGCTTTTCATTATCATACTGACTCTTACATAATATCTACTGTCACTATGCTTCTATTTTACTCTAACTATCATCTCCTTCCTCACTCGCGTAGGAGGAGTACTTTATTTAAAATCAGGAGAGCAACTAACTAACTAACCCTATCAAAGAAAGACGTGGAAGTAAAGTGTATCCTAGAATCAAGGAACAAACTTCATAAATGAATTTATGTGTTCAACCCGATCCAGAGAGAATCTAGCGCTCGACTCTTTCCAGATTGACTGTCACTAAAAATCTTTCCCAACAGTTTCGGTCAAAGAGTCTTTGCTAGAGCTTCCTTGAAGTCATGTAAGAAATAGACTTTACTGCAAGGCCGAGATCGGCTGTGCTTGACTCGATCATTCTTCAACAACCTGCAAAACAAAAGGTAACTGATGCGAAAGAAAAGGTGTATGACACATACACAATATTTGTTCATTAATCACACATTTAAATCTATTTCATTATTCAAAAAATATATGTGATATACTAGTCATTTAGGGAGTTAACGGGGCAATAAATGTAGTCAATTCAACACAATAAGCTGCAAGAATATGAAAATATTTTGCTACAGGATATCCCAATAAAAGGTTTCAATAGAGTTTAAACAACCACTAATAACAAAAGTAAAGATATTAAAAGTCCATCATAATATCCAAACTATGAGCACATTTTAAGCTCATTAGCACACATGTTTTATAACCATAACTAATCCTTTCCATTGAGTTATAGAAGCATACAATGGGTGAAAGGCTTAATATGACATTTTAATGCACTCAAAACTCTTAAAACAGGGTATACAAACTAACCCTCATTAATTAGCTTCTAAAATGCACAAAATAAATTGAAATCCAACCAAACCAAAACTAAAACAGAGTTAATTTTTTTTCCCACAAAACTCCATCGAAAACAAAGCACAATCACCCTGTACAGAACTGTACCGTTCAATGAAACATCAAATCCAAAAGTACAAAAGGGTAGCAATCTTTGACGGGGTATTATTCGAATACCAAGGTGCTTACGAAATCTTTGTCTAAACATATGGGATAATATTGGGGCCATCTACAATAACCTCTCTCAGTTTTTATTATCTTGGAGTGGTTTTCTCATGGTTTCCATTTTTCAGTTGATGGAAAAAATTGTCAAATGCAAGCAGTGAAAAGTTGCAAAGTGCTGCAACTTTCATTCTGCAACTTGTGTGACCAAATGGACCATTCCAACATATCAAAATAGGTATGTTTATGCTATTCATGGTCCTCCTTTACACCCAAACATGCGGAATCAATCTGAGCTACGTTCAATCAGATTGATCCCTAAAGGGTCCAAAGGGAAAAATGGCTGCAAACTTCAACATGAGGTTACTTGGGCACCGTGACGCTTAGAAAATTTTTGACTAATCCTATGGGATTAGGTTGGGCCCCTCTATAATAACCTCTCTTTTTTTTTGTTATCTCAGAGTGGTTTTTCCATAGTGTCTAGTTTTCAGTTGATGGAAAAAGTGTCAAATGTAAGCAATGGAAAGTTGCAAAGTGGTGCAACTTCCATTCTTGAGCTCGTGTAACCAAAAAAACTATTTCAATGCATCTAAATAGACATGTTTATGCTAGTCATGGTCCTCTTTCTCACCCAAACACATAGAATTTCTCTAAGCTATGTTCAACCTGTTCGATCCCTTAAGGGTCCAAAGGACAAAATAGCTGCAAACTTCAGCATGAGGTTACTCGGACACCATGATGCTTAGAAACTTCTCGTTTGATCCCATGGGATCATGTTAGGCCACTCTACAATAACCTATCTCATTTTTTGTTATCTTAGGGTGGTTTTCCTGTGGTGTCCAATTTTCAAATGATGGAAAAAGTGTCAAATGGAAGCAGTGGAAAGTTGCAAAGTGGTGCAACTTTCATTCTGCAACTCGTGTGACCAAATGGACTATTCCAAAACATCTAAATAGGCATTTTTATGCTAGGCATGGTCATCTTTCTCACCCAAACATGCAGAATCGCTCTGAGCTACGTTCAACTGGATCGATCCCTTAAGGGTTTGAGTGTAGTATGTTGAAATAGGCCATTCCACCTATTGTTCAGGCTGTGTCTCGGTGATATGGGAATTATGTAAGTAGGATAGGGAGTAGGAATAATAAAATAGTATTATTAAGGGAATTGGAAGATATTACTAATGTTGCCCCTATTGAATATTCAAAATTGAGGCCCCTTAAAAGCAAGGCTAGAAGAGGTGAAAAGAAGAAATTGCTTGAAAATAAGTTAGAATAGGTTGGAAATAGGGTGATATGTGGAGTTTGATGTATTCAAAAGGTCTTCAAGGATAAGGGAGGTCAAAAGTATGTTATGGCATGACATGCCCTAGTTGGGAAAACAGGTGTTTTGAATGAAAAAGAGAGGTTTGAGGGAGTAAACGTGGGTAAAGTCAAAGGGAAACATAATTTGGTGGTCAATTAAGTTTATGCAGGTAGAATGAAGAGTGTTGGAATAGGTTTTGAGGTTCAGGTTCAGGGGTTCAGTTCACCGGTTTGGCCAAAAAAATTTAGAGGGGGGATCAGTTCGTTTTGGGTTTGTTGGTACAAAAAACATGTAAAAACAAAATATATATCTATGCAACCTAGAAGCATGAATTAGGATTAGAATATCACATATCATCATATAAACAACAAAACCACCATAAAATTGAATGTCATTTAAAACAACAAAATTGCCAAAAAAATGTGTTTATAACCTACAAAAAAATGTGAATAAAATCATGATGATTTTCATGTCAAAAAAAACCATGAGACCATAGCTTGTTGCTTACTATTATGCTTTGATAGATTTTTTCAAGCATCCATAGCTTGTTCAAAAGTACTTTTTTTAGGATTTTAGCCATAGCAACAAGGCAGTGAATTGTTTGATAAAATGCTTTGGTAGACATGTATGAAAAATGTGGTAGCATAGACAAGGCAGTGAACTGTTTGAAAAAATTCCTCAAAGAAATGTGGTTTAGTGGTGATGGAATGGCATGATGAATGCCATGACAAGCAAATTTTTATGGATTTTTATGGCATTCCATCACCATTGAGACCACATTTCTTTGAAGCTTTTTTTCAAACAGTTCATTGCCTTGTCTATGTTATTGCTTATTATTATTTTTTGTAATATTTTTTCCAAGCATCCATAGCTTGTTTGGAAGCACCTATTTTAGGATTTTGGACATAGTAGCAAGGAAGTGAACTGTTTGATAAAATGCTTTAGTAAACATGTATGAAAAATGTGGTAGCATAGACAAGGCAATGAACTGTTTGAAAAAATGCCTCAAAGAAATGTGGTCTCATGGTGATGGAATGCCATGACAACCCATAGAAATTTTCTTGTCATGGCATTCCAGATCACCATGATACCACATTTCTTTGAGGCATTTTTTTCAAATAGTTCATTTCCTTGTCTATGTTATTGCTTACTATTATGATATGATAGATTTTTCCCAAGCATCCATAGCTTGTTTGAAAGCACCTGTTTTAGGTTTTTAGCCATAACAATAAGGCAATGAACTGTTTGATAAAATCTTTGATAGACATGTATGAAAAATATGTTAGCATAGACAAGGCAGTGAACTCTTTGAAAAAATGCCTCAAAGAAATGAGGTCTCATGGTTATAGAATGCCATGACAATAAAAAGAATTTGATTGTCATGGAATTCCATGACTATGAGACCTAATTTCTTTGAGGAATTTTTTCAAAGAGTTCACTACCTTGTCTATGATATTGCTTACTATTATTCTTTTGATAGATTTTTTCCAAGCATCCATAGCTTGTTCGAAAGCACTTGTTTTAGGATTTCAGCCATAGCAACAAGGTAGTGAAATGTTTGACAAAATTCTTTGGTAGACATGTATCAAAAATGTGGTAGTATAGACAAGGAAGTGAATTGTTTGAAAAAATGCCTCAAAGAAATGTGGTCTCATAGAATGCCATGACAAGCAAATGCAATTGGCAGCTTCTCCTAGTTATTAGTTATGCAATGTGAAGTAATTGCATAACTGCGTAGGTTGACTTTGTAAAAACTATATTGTAATTAAAAAAATTTCATCTATCAACATCTAGTTATTAGTTATGCAATGTGAAGCAATGCTTTGAGTTTGAAAGATATGCAATGTAATGTAATCAACGATATGAATATAAACTACAAAAATCTTTTTTTTACAATTTATTAGTTAAACTCTTTATTTTATTTGCTCTTTATATCTCTATGCTATGGAAATGCCTTTAAATTTTTTTTTAAAAGTTTTTATCTCTTGTTCTACTTTTTTTACCTTTTTTTTAATCTATTTCTTTTTCAAAAATTTCTAGACTTTTTCTAAAAAATTTCAAAAAATCTTATACTTTTGGTTTGCCGATTTTTTCCCCAAAAGATTTTTGCTGCTATGGTATAAACACATATCTTTTTGTAATATCAAAGATAAATTTAGAAACTTCCATGCATTGCTAATCTAAAAGAAAAGTCTTTTGCCTAATTTCTATGCAGCCATGCTTAAATTGACATTGTCAAAAAGAGAAAAACTTCCTGAATGATGCAAAGGCATGGCCAAGCAGTTCTAACTCTTCACATGAGAGAAGAGAGATGTTGGAGAGTACATAAAGTCAATGAGAAAAAAAGTGTAATGTGTTTTAGTTTGTAGTATTCCTCTGTTTCTCTACAGATGTGTGATAAATTCTCAATTCAATCATGTAGAACAATTTTTGAAAAAAGAAAGTTGTGTCACAGTCCACTTTCAATCTAGCAAGAAAAAATGAAAGCTTAGCCTCCTGGAATTAAAATGCTTGCTTGTAAAAAAAATGAATAAGAATGAGGTAGTTATGGTTTTTGAAGTGATTTAGACGTCACTTTTAGGGTTCCCTTGTGTGTGGGTCAAAGTCAAAATCCATAAAACATTAAAAAAATGTTAAAAAAAGACTTTTTTGGATGCCTAGGCATGCAGGTTTTGTCTTGGTTTGCTTGGGTTCTATCTAGGATTTTCCTGGGTTCTCTTGGGTTCTACTTGGGTGAACCAAACCCAAAAATTAAGGACCATGGTTGAACCCATAGGCGAACCAGACTAGGACCTGTACCACCTGAGCGAACCAGAACCAGGGCTAAAATAGAAGAACCTGGTAACATAGATAATGTGTCAAGAAGTTGACTACTTCATCTACTCTGAATATTATGTTTTGCAAGTGTTACATGAAGATTATGTATTCTTTGCTTAATTCATTTGTTCCAATCAAAGGATTAAATATAAATTGGAATCATTTTATCAATCATTTCATGGAATACCAATTGAAAATGTGTTTTTTTTCTTTTAGATACTTAGTTGTTTACTATCAATCATTTAATTTATTCAAGACAAACCATGAAGGAAAGAAATGATCAATGCTAGGGCTAACCAATTAATAAGTATAAACGTGAATAAGTCAAACATGTACATGTGTAAGGGAAGCACAAGTAGTCACAAACACATATGCCTTGAAGTATACACATGAATACGTGGTATGAACAACTTAATACAAAGTATATGCATGAATACAAGGTATACACATGAAAATGTGTAAGTCACAAAGTATACATTGGAACACATGTAAGTAAAAAGTATACACGTAAGTTGTAAAGTATACACTTGAATACATGTAACTGATATCTATTAAACCATGAATTTATAATGCAAATATGTACACTATCGATAAAAAAGATTTGTATTAACCAAATAGCCATGTACACATACATCAATATATGTTGATATAAGTATAAAATATAGTTACAAAATAGCCATATAGACTTACGAGAATGCCATATAGGCATACAATGTTGAATATATCCAATACAAAAATATGTACAAAATTTCCATGTCTAGGCATACAACAAAGGGCTCTAGAATAAAAATTCATTTCTCTCCATGCTCTAGAAATAAATTGTTTCCTTTTGTTTGGGGATCTGACAACGATAAGTCCATCACTCATTTATGCTATGCTCGAGGAGTGCTCCTACTACTCCTCCTAGAGTTCAGCTCCTAGTGAAGTTTTAACTCTTACAATAAGAAGTAAAGACATTAATATATATAAATTACATTATAAAAAGTTATATATTTAACAAAATAATCACTTACGGCCATCTCATGATCACTCTCCATGATGGAAATATTTGCACACTGATGTTGAGCTGTACTCAAGCCCTGTATAAACCATCCAAATAGGAATTGAACTATGAATCAATAATGGTTTGATTTTTCACTAGAACTAACATCTATAACAACGAATGTAAATTGAAATTTAGTAATTTGCCTCATACCTCCCTTATCAGAGCCATTGAGGATCGTATAGTGGATGAAACACCGATATCCATTGCCCTCATAATATTTGGAGGTGTTTCCACAACCAACATCTAAAAATAAAATAAAAAATTATTCAATCACAAAAAAGTTACAATTGCGATCTATGTCATGACTTATAATGTATGAGATCTAATGAACAAAATTTTGAGTACAAGTATTAAACTATATATTTATGATTATCATGTTTACTATTTTCCCTATCCATATCTTGTTCAAAAGGATGTATTTTTAGGCTTTTACCCATAGCAGCAAGCCTTTTAACCATTTGATTAAATGCTTTCGTAGACATGTACGATAACTATGGTGGCATAGAGAATGCAGTGAACTATTTGAAAAAATGCCTCAAAAGAAATGGGGTCTCATGCTAATGGCATGCCATTACAAACAAATGCACATCATGGCATTCCATCACCATAAGACTGCATTTCTTCCAGGAATTTTTTCAAAAAGTGCATTGCCTTCTCTATGGTATTATTGCTTACTGTTATGCTTTGATAGATATTTTTCCAAGCATCCATATAGTTTGTTGGAAAGCACCTATTTTAGGATTTTAGCCATAGTAGCAACTACAAGGAAGTGAGTAGTTTGATAAAATGCTTTGGTGAACATGTGTGAAAAATGTGGTATCATAGGAAAGGTGGTGAGTAGTTTGAAGAAATGCCTCAAAGAAATGTGGTCTCATGTGGTGATGGAATGGGAGACTGCATTTCTTCGAGGCATTTTTTCAAACTACTAACTACCTTGTCTATGCTATTGCTTACTATTATGGTTTCATAAAAAAATTCCAAGCATCCATAGTTTGTCGTGTTGGTGCACCTTTGCAAGCACATGCCTCCATGTGAAGTAATTGCATCATGTTACTTATGTTGACTTTCTAAACAACTATATTGTATAATTGAAATTTTTTCATCTATCAACATCTAGTTATTAGTTATGGAATTTGAAGTAATGGTTTGAGTTTGAATGATGTGTAATGTAATGTAACCAACAATATGAATATAAACTACACAAATCTATTAAGTAGAATTCATTAGTTAAGTTCTCTTTATTCTATTACCTCCATACATATGTTTGAGTAAATCCATTGGCACTAGGAGGTGTTTGTTTGAAACCTCCAATATTAGTTTGTTCAACATCCAAAATCACATATTAAAATACCATTAGTAAAACAATTCTATTAACATGTAATAAATTTATAATTTTTTACTAGTTACATACCCCACTGATAGGTGTACTATAAAAATAAGTTGGTGGAGGACCGGTGTATCCAGTCTCAACACTATGACCCTGCAATTTTATTAAAATAATAAAACTAAATTAGTTAATCTTGCATTTCAGAATAGAAATTTAATAAATTAAATTCAATGAACATGATTACTTTTACCTGAGTATCAATGCCATATGCATGATGCAAAATTTCAGTCATCTTCTCCATCCCCGTAGATGCATATGGATCCTATGTAGTAGCATACGGATCCTGCATAACATCATATAGATCGTGCGTAGCAGCATAGGGATCCTATATAGCATCCTCTTGAGTGTCAGTGGGGTCATATGAACAAGTCGCTCCACAAGATTGACACACATGGATTCGAAGGCCACCACCTAAAGACTCCCCTGGATGGCATTTTACAATAGGGCTAGTATGATGGATGACACTTTGGGTCAATTTTTTGATCGCCTACAATGTCTCTACATCGGCACTCTCCTTCGCAACGGTAGGCATAACAATGTGCTCACGAGGAAGCCTAGCAAAAGGTCATCTCCCTTTCCACGTAGGATCCAGTTGTCCACCAAGCCTATCTTGAGCTGACCCCCCACCTCTCCCCTAGAACTCCCTCATATCAAAATAATTTGGGATTTGGTTCAATACGAACTCATTGTATAGTTTCCTAAAAAAATATTGGGGGACTTCAGAATTGTTGCACGGTGGGTAATCAAAGACCAAGTACCACCTATCATAGAAATGGTTCCTAATCTCTTGGTGCTAGCACCAATGAATAGGAAACCTCTTCACATTGAGGCTAAGATTTTGATGTGTTCTAGGGTCAGTGAATAAAGAGCACAAATTACCTTTAGTCATTTTTAAATCTTTTACTTGTTTATATGATAGTTGATCTGCATAATATGCCCTAGCTACCTACCTCCTATTTTCCATCTAGTTATTTGTTGGGTAATTGAATTTACATTTTTTAACATCTCTTTCAATGAATTTGCTAGGGTCATTCTTTCTGTAGTTGAAGCATTTGGTTCACTCAACCTACTGATAAAATCATCAATTTTTTTTTGTTGTTGTCAATTTTACTCAAATTTTGTTGAGTGTCAGGAGGGTGTTGAGTGAGTGGTGGAGGAGCTTGATTTTATTGTTGAGGATTTGATTTCTTTTCTTGTCGAGGATTTTGAGGATTTACAAGATCATTTGCATCTCCAAATTTAGAAAAAAAAAATCAAATCTAACCTAAAATAAACAAAATTAACTTGAAACTAAGAAATTCAAAACAAATAGCAAACAATACTTACCTCCCACACCTCTTCGTAGTCATGGCACCATCTTTGCAAAGAAAAAGAAACTGTTAATGAATTTTGTAGAATGCCTCCTAGAACACGAGCACGAAAATGAGGGTTTTTGGCCGTGAGCAGAGCAGAAAAATAGACAACAAAAAATAAATCACTTTCACTTTTTTTTTCTTTTAAAATGACATAACACGAGCATGTTATAATGCACTCACATTATGTCATTTTCAATTTTTTTTTGGAATTGGCCAGAAAAGTGTAACCCAACTTCATGCACTCGCCCATTGGAAAGTTGACATCCATTGTGTGATTTTCCTCCTTTTAGGTGATAGCTCACCCTACAAGGTTTGTTTTTCTAGACTCCTAGAGGATAACTTGAAGAGGTTTTAAGAGAAATTTCCCATGTAAATTTTTTGGTCCAAGACCATTTTTGAGCTATCATGGCTTGTCTCTTGGCATGAGTGTTCTACATCATTTCAGCCATACGATGCTTTTGCTTCTCCAACATGATATTATTGTTAATTGGTTGGGCTCTACACTGTAGATTCTTAACATTAAGTATCAGATAACAAAAGCAATTTGTCAGCTTGTCCTGATCTTTTTGTGAGTATTAGATCCATTTAGAATGTTGGTGAAGACAATAAGTAGTTTCATGAGATTATCATGTAGTTCTTTGTCTATTCTTTCAACATCAACCATTTTAGCAACCCCCAAAATAGTAGCATTTGTATTACTTATCATGTAATGAAATTACTCATCACAAAAGAAAAAACAACATAAATATGCATAACAAATATACAAGATAGCAATAACAGAAGAGCAAATTAAATGCACACACATAGGACAACCACATAGAAAGAACAAGATCTACAATATGGTGGTTAACATCTATTCACTACCTCCCATTTATAGTACTATTGGGAAAAATGATCCCATAACCTTAATCATGCTAACTACCACTACAACTATTAAATCTAGGAACTAACAAATAATTAAGTTAAAGAGTATGTATTCCCTAGTCAGCCAACACATATGCCAATACATCAAGTGGAGTAAAGGAATAGAATGCCCCTCCCCCCCCTTCCAAATAAGTGTTATCCTCAACACTTAGTTGTGAATAATTATGAATGAATCCTTCATCTTCCCTAATAGCATCTCAACACATTAAGTTCTTCCATTTGATAAGATGTTCAATGATTGTCCTAATCCACAAGTTCTGCTTGCTCCTTTTTGAATAATGGCCTTCAATTCCAAAGTAATTTTTCCTTCTCTGAACACACTGTCTGAACTAGAACTTTATCTCCAGTGACATCCTTCAAACAAGACACATTAAAGATTGGGTTCATTTGTGTAGATGGTAGCAGCTCCAATTTTAGGATACACCTCCAATCCATTGGAGCACCTTATAAGGACCAAAATATTTGGGTGCCAACTTACCCTTCTTTAGTTGCTTGAGGTACATTTGCTTGTATGACTGCAAGTTTAGAAACACCTAATCACCTACTTCAAAATTCCTTTCACTTCTATGCATATCAACCTGCTACTTCATCTTGTTTTATATCAAAGTATATATTTCTTCTTAGAGTTAAAAGAACTTCATGTTGATGTGGAATATTATGCATTTCCACTATACAATCTTAGAGCTAAATTCATTGTTGTTGATGTGAAGGAATTTGATTATGGCATTATGCCTCAACCCAAATAGATGATTTTAAGATGTCAAAGTTTATTTCAACATGAGGAACACTTTAAAACCCCTTTGACCCTGTTGTGGCCTCTGTTTAGTATTTTACTATGGGTATGACTGCAAACACCAGTCTTTGCATAAATAAAGATCATGAGGTACAATTTTCATCTAGTTTATTTACTTATATGTTTAATTGTATATCTTTATTTTCTCAATATTGTTTCCTCTCATTTTCTAACCCAGTATCAAACCTACTATATATCCTTAGCTAGTTGACTTACTCTTGCATCAAAATCTTGTAACAAAATATATTGTTTTTATTTCCTTATTTTAATTGTTAAGTTTTCATAGTGTAAGGGTTTAGAATATAAGTTTGGCTACTGTAGACTTTGTTATGGGACCTTAAGCCAAATGTGACCTTTTTGTTATGTATAAGTCTGGCTACTACAATAGTTGTTATTTCACCTTTGTGTGAATGAGCTATATTTCTCCTCTTTGTATTTATAGAATTAGTTTTCTTCAAAATTTTGATTAGTGTAACTGACACAAAATCATATTGTGAATTTTGTTGTTTTAATGTAGGTACCAACCAGTTATTCATTTTCATGGATAATTCTACATACCATCCAATTCCTCAACGCGGTTTTGTAAATTTCACTTCATTACTTTCACAAGACAGTGTGGGTGAAAATTTGTCCTCCGCTAATTATCACTACTATCCAGAGCTTGTTCCTAGTACACATGGGCTCAAAGAAGTGGTCACAAAAGAAGTGATAATTGAAAAGGAAAATCCAACCATTGAAGTAGAAGTCATAGAAAATCACTTTCATGTAACTCCTCAAGCAAAAAATAGAGTTCATTGGAGCATTGGAAATACAATGGTTCTAATCGAAGCTAAAAGAATTGAGAGAGAAACATAATCAAGTGGTAGTGCAATGAGAAAAGCATTAAATTTGACTAAAAAGTGGAAAATTATTCAAGAATATTGCTCTGTTCATGTTGTTCTTCACACAACAAACCAATGTCCAGATCGTTGGGAGCATATTCAGCCTGACTACAAAAAAATTAGAGACTACAAACATAATATTCTATCTAGGCATGACAAATATTGGAAGATGACAAGTTGTGAGAGGGTTGAAAAGAAACTTCCTACAAAGTTCATTGTTGAACTTTATGATGGAATGGACACCACATTTGGTCGAGATCGATCCATCAATCTAGGAAATATCACTATTGAATCTTCTGATACAAGCTATGCATTTGATGAAAAAATTCCTCCAAATGAAGATGAGCCACTGCATGAGCCAGAAACAATAGATATGGACAGTCATGACTAGTCTAAAAAATGGTAGTGAAAGAGACAAACAATTCACAGGGAAAAAACGAAAATTAATTTCCAATGTAACAGGCATAAAGGATGTTATTGTTGAAAACAATAATTTATTGGTTTCTACTCTACAAATGGTTGAAGAGGGATGCATGAAATTCCATTAACAACACATGAAGAAGGATGATTCAATTGAAGAAAGGTTGTTGAAGCTTAAAGAGAAAAAATTTAATGTGCAAATAAGCATGGCTTCAACACTAAACAATATTGGCCAAGCAATGTTGAAAATCAACCAATCATATGAAAATAAGATTGATTTTGTGTTTGCTAATGTTATAAAACAATTTTTAGCATTGGACCTTTTGTTGTTATCTATTTGTAATGAAAAATAATGTATTTTTTATGTTATCTATTTGTAATAAAAATTAGTTTCTTGATGTTGTTTCATATTTCAAATCATCCATGAATTTTTCTTGAAGATTTTAAATATCACTTATGGAGTCTTGAATTCTTTTGAGTTCATCCATTCTTTTTTCTTGAAGATTCTAAATTTAAAAAGACTGCTCATTGAATATTCTTATCCCCTTCCTTTCTTGGAATAGTAGTTCCTAGTGTTGCTAGTGGGTGAAGCTGATTAATCAGCAGTAGAAAATTTCAAATGAATGCTTTTATTATCAACATCATCTTATCTTTATGATGATGCTCTAATAAACCACTAATATTTTCTATTGTTAACAGTATATCACCATCAGAAAGTCTCAATAATTTATTGTATTTGGTAATTTAACCAAATGGATGATCATTGATAATATTATTGATATCTACCCAATAATCTATCAGAAAGATGTTAGAGGACATAACTGTAACTTTCTTGTATCCTAACTCCTAAGTGAGAAGGACATACAGTCTGTAAACCATAAATCAATTCGGTCATGAAGATGTTCAATGATATTAGTTTTGTCCTTCCAAGTTGAGTGATGTGTGAGTTCTTTATTTGAAGTTCCATTGGTCATATCCAAAGTTTTGTCTATATGTCATATTCAAATTTAAGCATTCAACTGAATGTATAACCTTTAAAGGATGGTTAGAACATTCTCGAAAGTATTTAATACATGGACCGGTTCCAAATTACCATTTCTTCTCTTTATTTAACTTTTCTTTTTATTTCTCATATACAGGGCTTTGAGAATGCTAGGGAATTGAGTCTTGGATCCAGACCTTTTGTGGAAGATTAATTAATCAACAGATATTGAAATGCCTTCTTCAGGAATAAGATGAAAATGGTTCATTGGTTGCATTGAAATACCTGTAAGATTGAATAAAACTCACAGATACAGTCTAACCAGTCCTCATTTACAAATCAAAAACCACATAATTCAATTGGCACCAAATTTCTTACCCAGATGAAGGCCTGGCAAGATGATAATTTATAGTAATTTTCAAGGCCCATTTTATTTTGGAAAGTGAGTGTTGATTATTCAATGGAATTCAATATTTAGTAATTAGTACAATCATCCTCTTAGTGATGGATGAAAGGTATTTGGCACATATACAAGTGTGTAATAAGTACACAAATCAACTAAATACATACAAAGATCACAAATCAAACTACAAACAGAACTGTTCAAATACATACATGTGCCCAAATTTCACTCATGGAAAAACCTGTCAAGATCACAAATCAAACTATAGCCAGAACTATCCAAACTACATACTTGCCCCCAAATTTTAAACTCATTAAAAAACCTGTCAAGATTACAAATTAAAGACATTAGATTTCATATTAGACATTTTAAAGAAAACTTCTAGATTGGGCTATGCAAACATTTGTTCCTATCATTTTTTTAAAAAGTTTCTAGATGGAAAAAATGTTTATACAGTCAAATCCAAAGGCTTTCAAAAAATCCAATATCACAATTTTAAAGGATAAAAATTCCATCGAAGGAACAATTGAATAAATAAAAGAAATAAATCACAAAAAAAATCATCATTTACCACGTTGCATACATCTCTTATGATATATCTTTAGAATTTTTTAGTTTGAATGTCCACCTATTTTCACCTCTATTGGTAGAATGAAATCCGAACATTTGGTTTCCAAAACACCATATATTGTTAGAGCTTTATTACTCAGTAAGGAGTTCTCATATTGTTCCACTTCTTTGTGAGCTTGAGATGATTACACTAATATAGTTTGCTTCACAATTTTAAATTCACATTTAAGGATTAGAGTTTCATTGGTCATACTTTTTTTAAATGACATTTCTACAATAATCATTGCACTAGTGAAAAATGTTCCGAGTTATATCAGCTGCTATAAATGAACTTGTCTTCCAACATTTTATACTTCATCAGGTTGGCCAAGCACTTACTTGCATGTGTACCAAAGCTAACATTATTGCTGTCAAACACACCCCTATTCTATTTAATTTTCTCCTTCAAAGGGTTGGTGTCAAAGAATCAGATGAGAACATTATCAAAATCAAAAGAAAACATTATAATATATATCACTGGTATTGATATTTATACAGTTACTACTGCCTTCCATTTTGAGTCTATCAGAGTCAGTCGAATGCAATCTTGTTATGTTTAATCTTGAATCCATATGATTATTTGTAGGACCTCCAAGAGTGAGATCAAAGATCTATCAAAAATAAAATATTTTATAGACTGTCATCAATGCTTATAAATTCATTACTTCTTTTTGTCTTGCATTTGTTGGAGTTGGATTTAAATGAACTACCATTCAATTTAATCATCTATTTGTTTTTAATTTTGCAACATAGGTGATGGATTCAAATAGTAGAAAAAGATCCAAAGTATTGTTAGAATTTCTTACAATGATACAACAAATACCATTGCAAGTTTGGTGTGATGTTGAAGACTTTACAAACATATTAAAAAAATATAAGGAAACATCATCTGGAACTTCTTATCATTTGGCTAATGAGGTAGAAGATGAAATAGATGTGGAGTTTTATGCAATGTGTCGTGAGCAACAAAGTGTACTCCTCAATTCATATATTTGTACTTCTCAATGGGAAGGGAAGGTTAGTGGTGAGTGATATATCAAGCCACATTCTTTGCATTGATGGAACCATTATATTTTTGAAGTTAAATGTGATGACCAATGATTTTGTAGTATCTTTAGGTTACCATATGCATTGTTTCAATTTCTATGTGAAACATTGCATGAAGATCTTAAGCAAGGTGATATACCTCTATCTTTAACAACATCTATCAAGGGTAGGGTATATCCAGTTGAGACATAGGTGGCTATTTTTGTTTTAAGAATATCATCCGGAATGTCTATGATTAATTTAAGTGAACTTTTTGGGTGTGGAAAGTCAACAGTAGTAAGAGTTGTGGAAAAATTCAGTAATGCTATGCATGTTGGATTTATAAACTACATGCAATGGCCAAGTGATCATTCACTTGAACTTGTAAAGCATGGATATCACCAAAAACAAGGTTTTCCAAATTGTTGTGTGGCTATAGATGTAACTTATGTTGATTTTGAGCCTCCAGCTAATGAATGTTCATATGATTGGTACAATCGTGAACACAACTATAGTATGTCATTGCAAGTCATTATTGATAGCAATATGTGTTTCATGGATGTGTTTGCAGGCTAGTCTAGATCTATCAATGATGCTAGGCTCCTAAGAAATTCTTCTTTCTATAGGTTATGCGAAGGTGGAGAGAGGTTGAATGGAATTCTAATTTCTATTGGTTCATCTAATATCAGAGAGTACATTGCTGGTGATGGTGGATATCCATTGTTGCCATGGTTAATCACACCTTTTAGTGGAGCTGCAATAGATAATCAAAGATCATTCAACTTTAAAATATCATCAACTCATATTGTTGTTGAACATTCCTTTGGAATGCTAAAAGGTGTTTGGCAAATTTTGAACACAAAAATTTACCATCCAAATTTGTAAATGTTGCCAAAAACTATTTTTTGTGTTGTATTTTGCATAATATTATGTTGACATTTGAAAGAGAAGACACTGGAGCTAGTTACCTTGAGGGGTATGAGAATAATATACCAAACAATGAAGCAATACCAAGGGATTCTACTGCAGGGTTAGCCTGAATGGCCTTAATGGAATTTGTCAGATGTAATGAAAATGTTGAGCAACACAACAATTGAAAACTACATTTTGATCAAGACTTTGTGAAATATTCTTACACAGTGTTTTTTTTTTGTCAGCTATATCTAACTGTTAATGTATAGTTATGGTATAGTACAACAATTGAAAACCATATTTTGATGTGGATAAGGTACAAAATTACTGTTAACTATTTGATCATTGAAATGAATAATATTTAGATAAAATGAAAATTATTACCAAATAGACTACTGCACATCATACTAATAGGAATCAAAATGGGATGGTTTAGTTAATTCTTTTAAGTTTTTGTCCAAATAAGATGGTTTCAATCAATCAATTATAATTGTCTAATAAATGAGTGATGTAGGGTGATCCCACAATAGTGGTTTACAATTTTTGGCCAAATTGGACACTGAAATTATTTTTTTAAACTAAATCTTCACATTCAAGCACCTATAGCAGATAAACCGTGAATAATTTGAAGATGATGCAAACTAGAGTCTCATCACATTTTATCTGTATATTCTAAAAATATTTTTTTCAAATTTTTTGGAATCAAATTCCACTTCTTTTTCCATCTCCCATGAAAACTGGTTTTTTTCAAAAAATAGCATTTTAAAAAAGTTGTTGGCATTGTACATAACACAACTTTTTTTCCATGGAGGATAAAATTCTAATTCTTTTGAATTTAGATTCGTAACTCCGATATCTAGTGCTTCCACTTTGTTAGATAGTTTTTTATTGAATATTTTTTCTTTAATCAAGTTTCAAAGTCAAACCAATTACAATTTAGACTTAGCACGACCGTATAAAGCATAACTTTATTTGTATATATCAAAATTCAAAAAAAAAAAATTCTATTGGATCAAGGACTTCAATATCTGGTGCACTCATTTTATTTTTTTTATTTTTTTGATAATCTGCTATTTTTCCACGTGTAGAATAGAGACCTTCATTTTAGATGAAAATCCTATGTTTAGTAAAACCAAAATATCAAATACATAATAAAACCAAAACATATTAAATTTATATTCATTGGATAGCTCGTTCTGAGGACTACCTGATTCTAGTTGGGTTTGTGAATATTCCTCCATTTTCATCCTCAAACCGAGCTCCGAAGTGCTAGAATTCAATTTTTTTTTTGTCTCAGGAGGGATGAGGAATAAAGGGGGTTCGAACGAACCCCTAGGGGTTCACTCAAACCAGGGTTCATTCAAACCCTAGTTCATTCGAACCCCCCTTCTATAAGGGATTTTGATGGCTTTTTTGGTGGGAAAGTATTAAGAGGGTTTCGGTCGAACCTAGGTTCTACCGAACCCCTAATTGGTTCGGTCGAACCAATAGGTTCATATGAACCCCTAAAATCAAGTTTTTTGCCATGCATTCATTTTTTGTGAGTTTTCCTTCCTCATTTCAATTGTAAACCACTATTGTGGCTTCACCCTATAATTAGTTTTTTAATAGTTGAATTATGGTTAAAATTATTGAAATTGAATTTCTTATATTTTATCATATAAACTAATCATATTTCAAACTTCAGTGAAGCCCTTAAATGCTTTGGGAGCATCTATTGCCATCCTAGGCACATTATTTTATTCCCAAGTACAAAGTTAGATCTATAACATTTTGTTCAGGATGAGATTTATTTGTTTTTTATTTGCATTTGCATGGTACTTGCAATCCTTGAAATGTGACCTTTTTTTCTTTGAGCTCCATGTTGCCCTTCAAACTGTGAGTTTTTATGGCAAACAACATTGATTCCAACAAATTTTGTAACTTTGCTGCTTTGTTCAGCTCTATTCCTTGCTCTATTCTTTGGGCTAGGTTGTAATATTTGTTGCTTGGCCACATAGTTATTGTAGTTGTTTACAAAATTGTTAATGTATACACTAAATTTGATGATCGATTCCATCTGTCAAGTAATTTTTTTGATGTTAAGCTATTCAAAATTTTGTCCTAAAAATATAAAAACTAAATCTTATTTAAAACAAATATCATAAATATGTATGATTTTTAGAATTAGTAAACAAAATAAACACACTCATTACAATGAATTAATTGTAAAAGTTTAATAGTATCATATCATAACAAATCTACATGGTAGTTAACATGCCACAAATCTTTTTGATTTTGAAAAGCTATGTTGGCAATTGCCATAAAACTAGTGATTGCATGATGCAGGGTGGGTGGATCATTGAAACTCTTGGGGGGGCATGATTTTTATGACTGGGAAGCTTTGTGTTGCTTTCTTTTTACATGCTAGTCAAAGTATGGTGGCTTCAGTAAATGGCCTGGAATGTTCCCAGATCTCTATCATGGGTACTATTGACTTTGTGGGTTTAGTTTACTAGAAGAAGCTGGACTAGCTCCTCTTTGTTGTGATTTGGGTATTACACAAAAGGCTACCTTGGATTCTTAGATTACAGAAGGTCTCTGCTGATGAATTCAAAATCCTGGTAATAGGCACAGTTTGAATTATGTCACATTATTAGCATTGGTTCATACATAAATCATTTCACAGTTAGAAATAAGGTGGCATAATTCAAAATTTTCTTGTCTTGGTTTTAGGCTTGAGCTGAAACTTTTCCCCTCTATGGTCTTGGTTTTAGGCTAGAGCTGAAACTTTTTATTTGAATTTCTTTCAGATATTGGCATTGGTTCTTACATAAATCCTGAAGATGAAGTATACCTTTACATAGTCTTCTTGTTTCAATATGACATATTGCCTTGCAATAATAAATAACATAACAAATCTGCACAAATTAGATCCTAGATTAATTAACAAACAGTAAAAAAATTAAAATTTAATAAATCTATTAGCACTTTTTAATCTACCTTGTATTGTTGTTATTTTTGTCATGGCAATTATCAATTGTTAAGGTGAAAAAAGAAATAATAATTTTTTTAAAAATAATACAATTGAAAAAATAAAATTTTAATTGACTGCTTAAAAATAAGTAGGAAAAGTAAGCAGAAAAATAAAATTCATGGGGCCACCAGCTCCACAAAATACTCCTACAAATATTAAGTAGTAGCTGCTAGCCAAAATAAACCAAGCAGCTGCATGGAGACGTGCCCTTAATCATAATTATAAACAAATTTAGAATCTTAACTATAAATTTTTATCTCTGGCCTCTCATCAATATTGTACATGAATTGACCTGATTTAATCAAATCCCTAGATAAAAGCAAATACCTATCATTACATGGCATCAAGAATGTATACATTCCTCCCTAGTTCTCCAATGCACATTTGTGCTATTCAATCCACTGGATTGAAAGGAGGTCCAATCTTCAAGAACTTCTGTCAGATCATGAACCTTGGCCTTCAATCCCTTACAACAATTTGCATGCATGGTGAACTTCGTGTCCAGAAAGCGTGCTCTCAGACCTATTCTTGTAATGTTCTCGGAAGTCTTAATGTCATTCCACACATCTTGGTCATTCAAGGAAGGCCTAGTTTCTGTAGCATTGTTCCACATCTCCATCATCTCAAGAATCTTATTGTTTGAACGGAATAACATGAATCCTATATTCTCCCAATTTCTTAGATTGTATGGGTTGTCAAAATATCTATCGGTGGACATTTCAAAATCTGCATCAGTTGAAAATCTCTGAAATGGGTTTCTAAACCACAGTATATCCGAATCCTGTGCAAAACTAGTGCTTTCTGAAGTTAATTATAAAACTCAAATTGCTAAAGCCCAATTACAATGATGATAGAGAAAGAAGAAGAAAAACTCACGGAGAACAGAAACTGGTAGTCTCTGCGTGGCACATTGGTGAGCAAGAGGATTTTCGAGCGCGTCATCTTCAAGTAATCCTCTATCATGTAGAAGCTCTCCCCTGAGAAATCAACTCCTGGAGTCTTCAAACGATAGCAATGAGGATGGATTTAGTTCGACACATTCTAAGCTTTAATTCTATTATATCATAAGTGGGGCCCATACCAATACCATTTTCTTGATTTTCTCTCCATATTTGTCAAAAGATTTAACATGGCTCATAAATCCAACTTAAATCATTCTCCCAATAATGTAAACACCTTAAGCTATAGCTTATAATGTAAGAAGGGACAAAACATGAAAAACTTGTATTTTGAAACACCCAAATTTGAAAATCATAGATGTTATCCATCTCCCTACCCACTCCACCCGACATCTTCTTTAACATCTTGGGTTGAGAAATTTTAGTACTATTGTTGAGGGACATGAAGAGAGCTTCAAAAGATTTTTTCCATAAAGTCAATAGGTGTGTTTGAAATTACCCTAGTACTTTACTATCAATCAAGCATATATGATAGAATAGGAATGAATTCAAATGTTGTGCATGAAATTTTCCTAGTATACATGTATCAATAATGTGGAATTTTAATAATTTATAATATACTTATCTTAATTTGTTAAGAAAATTGACAAAATCATGGAAAAATTTACATTCTTGCTAAACATGTTTAATGGAATGCTCGTATTCTTCTTATTTGAAAAGAGTGAGAGTGTACGAAGAAAAACAAGATGACTCTTTAAGATGGCATTGTCATGTATATCTTTTCTTGGCCAATAAAACTTGACACTAGCCAATATAACCACCTATATCTATATAGAGTATTTCTTGATAATAAAGATCTTAATTATTTTCCCTTGACATGTGTATGAAAAAATCATGAAACACATTATGAATTTTAAAATATTTGGTTAACACTTCCCTTTCCTTTCATCTTCCCATAGTTGAAGCACACAAAGTTTTGAGTTAATATAAACTATCCTAGGTCATATTCTACTACTTGTTTCCTAGAGGGATGAATCTAATTTGGTTGTTATACCTTCATCATGAGCTTGGTATACACCTAAATTCCATCACCTTCTTGCACCATGCCTAACTTTGCTTCCTAACATCATTTCTAGAACTATGTTGACACCACCCCAATAATTAATTAACTTTGTGCTAGTAATCTCTTTCCATTCACTAGTTGGACCACATTATCATGTTTCTAGTTAATTAAATTAAATCATATGATTTAGTTAATTAGGTTACTTCTATCCATTGTCCACAAATAAATAAAATTAAAATTTTAATCATTCACTTGGCCATCCATAATTTTACTCAAACTACTAATACATTGTTTTGTAGGTGAACGCTTTATAAAGAAATGGTTTCAAAACATTTATTTAAATTTTACGGAATGAATCTTTATTTCTTATTTTTATTGTGTATGTGGTTGTGTGGTTAGACAACTATATTTTCTTGTCTTTCACTCTTGTGCAATTTTGAGAATAAAAAATGGTCTAGTCACTTTTGTTCTTATGTGATTAGAATTAGGCATATTCTTCCCTAGAACCCTTGTTTGATCTTGAGAATAAAAAATAATCTAATCATGTGGGCTCATCATGTATTCTCTTTACTTATTCTCTCATGTGATCTTTCAAATAAAAGAAATTATTTCTTTTCCTTTTCCTTTTCCTTTTCCTCTAGCAACTAGGGTTTTATTGCCAAACATTAGCTAGAGTCCCACATTTTAACAAACTATATAAATTCCTTGGAGAAGTTATAATTTTGTTATAAGTGGTTGTGCATTTTAAGTGCACTGTAAAGTGAGGAGGCATAGTTTCATCCCACCAATATCCAACCCTTAAAATTATCCTTATATAATGAATTTTTGGATGACATTCCTCTTGGTATATCAAGTAATACCAAAGTTAAACCTAAAAAAATATTCCCTAAGAGCACCCACTCATACACTTGAGGTATTAAGGGACCATTATTTGGTTACATTGTTGTTGTGTCTTCTTTATATTATTTCCTTCTGTGGGACTAGTGTACAAAACCAAATCCAAACAAGATTCATAAAATCTACAATAATTCATTTCATTTTGATGATCCCCCTAGTCAAATTCAATCTATAAACCTCTTTGGGAGCAATGATGATGATATCCTTATAGATCAAAGAAAATATGATGATAATAATGATGAGTTTAAAATCAAGAATTTCCATACCCAAGTTGCCCATTTCTATTCCTAAAAGTTGATGGCATCATTAGGTACCTTATAAAGGGAGACAAGCTTCCCCCAATTGAAAGTCTTGAAACCCTGAGTAGGAGAAACCAAAGTCTCCCAAACAAAGAACAATTGAAAACTAAACTAAAGTCAACAAATATGGATCTTAATCCAAATGGATAACCTATCAACCTTCAAAAAGAGGAAACCATTTTAAGATAGCTTGATTCTTAAGCAAGAAATTATCAATCTTAACCTCTTATGTAATTCATCCATTATCCAAAACTTCACAACCTAACAAATATTCCAATCATACCTACAGACACCTAAATTTGATAAATCCTCAATTACCTAATTACTTGACCATTTCTCCTATTTGATTGAATAATCCATATTTATCCAAATTTTATCCCCTTATTAATAAAATAATAATTTATTATTTAATTAGTAGAATCACTATTCATCATTATTCATCCACACCCCATTTCTAGAAAAAATTCATTTAATCATTCTTCTTCTATATTCTACCTTAGATAAATAAATCTATTTTTTTTTTATCAAAATTTCCCCATCCTCATTCCAAAAATACAAATATATATATGTATTTATTTAATTTTCTATTTTCTACATTTTTCATCAAGTGAGATAAAACTAGTTATCCCCTTAATCTCTTTACTTACACATTCCTAATCCTAGTCAACCCTTCTTAAATTGTGCGCATTCCCACATGTGTACAAAGCTATGACCTTTTTGTACATAAGACATGGTCCCTTTGTACATGTGACATGGCATTGGTACCATGTCACATGGGTCAAAGAACTTGCCCATTCCTCAATGGTACTCTAAATTAGCCCTGTTCATCCTCACCATCCAATATTTGGAAGGGGAATCTCCACCTTTAATTTTCCCTTAAATCTTGGAGCCTCCTACTCTCACCAATCATATAAGGACACTTGTCCTCCTCTCATCCTCCCAAGGGTCTCAACCAATGTGAGCCCCTAATATTTACTTTTGATCATAATCATCCAATATTATAGCCAAAAATTTGTAAATAGAGGCTAACCCAAGTCATTATTAAAAAAATTTCATATGCAACCTTATATTTCTAGCGAAGGCACTCACATACTACCAATGAAAATATTTTGAGAATTACCATATAGCTTGGTGAAATAGGGATTGGTGTTTGTAAGAACTTTGTTTGTCTATTTATTTGTTGAAATTTTAAATTTATTTAATTTGAAAAGTAAAGGTTTTTTAAACACACATAAAATCAATTACATTTTTAAGACTTCAAAAATTTGTGTGAAATGGGATGCTTGGTTTATTTTGATATCATATTTATCCTAGATTCATGACATGTCAGTTGTCGTATATTGCAATGCATTGGTATAAATGCAATGAGTGGAAGTTTATATTTGATGGCTTAATTGAAGGGCAATGACAAGTTTGGAAAAGAATTATAAAATGTATATATAAATTTGTGCATGAATTCAACTAGTATGCTAGATAGTTTGTGTCCTGATTTACTCTAATGCTTGGAAGAAAGGTTATGTGATATTAAAAGTGAAAATAATTTTGAATTCTAAAATTAATCTAAATTATTTGTATGATTGATTTATATGATTAGCAGGGACATGTCTAAAAATTTATTTTTTGGTGTCTATATTAACTTAGTTTTACCTTTGGAAGAAAGGTTGACATGGCATGGAAAAAGGTCTAAATTGCAGAATAAATAGAAATAGTTCATACAATTGGTTTATATGACTAGTGGAGACATACAATTTTTTAACTTTGTTTTAACTAGTAACATTGAAGAAACCATTCATACAAATTTTACTTTGTGGTGTTTGCTAAATTATTCCACCCTTGAAAAAGGTTGACATGACATTGACAGAGAGAAAAATCTAAGCTACTAAATGAATTGAAATCATTTGTACAATTTATTTATAATACTATTGTGGAGACCTAGATTTTTTATTTTGTTGTTCCCACTGAATTTGAAGAAAATATTCATACAATTCATTTATATGAGTAGTGTACATGTCCAAAACTTCACTTTGTAGTGCCCACTAACATACTTCCACCCTTGAAAGAAAGGTCAGCATGTCACTAAAAGAAAAAAAAATATAAGCGACCAAATGAATTGAAACCATTTGTACAATTGATTTATATGATTAGTGTAGATGCTAATTTTTTTACTTTGTGGTGTTCACTAACTTATTTTCACCCTTCAAAGAAATGTTTACATGACATTAAAAAGTAAGAAAAAAAATCTAAGCTACAATTGATTTATATAACAATTCTTAATGTTGAACACAATTCCAAAATAAATTAATATGACAACCATCTACATTAATACATATTCTACAAATGACATTAAATAGTTACAAATTTTAAACACAACTATTTATTTTAAACATATATTATAAAAAACCTCACCCACCCAAAAATTTCACACTAATATCTTTTTCTAAACCTTTATTATATATTTTAAAATACTAATTTAAACAAGAATAAATAAATAAAATACTTATTTTGTATTTATAGTAATAGGAATGAATATATATCGGTATTCATGTGATAAGCAAGGATTAAAATTTTATCTTGTAATGTGATTTGCAACTCTATTTTGTTAAATGCTACCCTTCTTTTGTAATGTTCTCCTCCAAAAATATACCTTTTACCATTATACCCTTTTTAACTTTGCAAATTATAGTTCTTTTAAAAAGCTTCTACATATAAAAATATTAAATCAGTGATGGAAACTTCTTTGTATCAAATTGAAATTAAAAAACCCCATGTATGTAAGTGAATATTGTAGATTGTTTCTATGCAACTCTGTAATTCTTGGCTGCCACTTATGTTTGTTGGTTTCCCTGTTGTGTTGACGTTGAATTGTATGATTTTATTTTCCTTTTTAATAAAGCTCTTTCTTCCAATTATAAAATGAAAGTATGCAAGTGAATATTAGTGTAGGGGATTGTTGAAGGTTGTCACATCTAATACCGACAAGTAAGCATGAGGCTCTAAGAAACATGTTGCATGTATGTATAAATTTATAAATTAATAATTAATTAATTAATTAAAATTATTCCATTAAATTCAGATGCATTAATAATTAGATTTATGGTCTCTCAAAATAAAGATTAATGGTCTCTCAAAATTAAATTACCTCATTATTAGTAATTGGATTTTATTAATGAATTTCAGACAAAATTCTTGTAAAACATTACTAATGTGGCGTATGAACACATCTGGCATATGAGCACAATCCAAACTTTCTTGAACTTTTATCAATCTCATGAAATTCACATATAAATCAGTAGAAATAAAGAAGTCATGGAAGCTGAAGAAATAATTACATTTTAAGAAAAAATTCCACAAGATTCCAAAAACTTGGTGCTAAGTTTGTTGTGTATTCTAGCATACATTCACCTACTATCAATAATTATAATTTTTCTTGTAAATTTCAATAAAAGGGGGAGCACTGTGTCAACAAAGAAATCTATGGGTCTTCTCACTAGTCTTGTTTAAACTTAGTTATTCCTCTGCTCACGTATTTTCATACAAATGCCTCGCTCGTTCTTTCCTACCTTAGCTCTACCACTCATTATTTCTACTAATTTGCTCGTACACCCATATTTGATTTTAATTTTAAATAATTTTCATGCTATTTTGTATCATTAAGTTAGGAATTAGAGAACCTAACCTCATAAAATTCAAATAAGAATAAAATTGATAAAGTGCATGCCCTAAAATAGGGGTGCTTACTAACCACTACTCAATTATATATACTAGTAAGTAAAGTTCATAAGGTGACCTCATGCAATATCCTTTTGACCCAATTTTGTATTTGAGCATAGCTTTATTTATCTTTGATAGTTGTATTTTCACATTCTTGTTTTTCTTTGTAACTTTTATCCATTGCTCAAAATTATCTAAGGTGAGTGGTGGTAATTGTTTTGCAAATTGAGTATATTTTAGGCTTTGCACACCAATCTTTACAGTTTTGACTACTATGATTTTGTGTGCATGCAAATCACCACTCAACATTGAGTTAATAGCTCTTATATTTGTCGACCATGGAGAAGGCATTTGCTTGACCTGACGATATTTGGGTAGAGGATTTGACTCCATATATTTTTCAAGGGTGGCATCCATGGTGTAATGATGTGGATACACACTGATCCACCAAAAACCTTAACAATTTTCTTTGATCTTGGGTTGCAAACAATCCTTAGCAACATGTCCTATTGCAAAACATCTAGACAATGAAAGGAAAATCCTTCATAATCTAAATATTGTGACTAGCAACAATCAACCATTTTAAGGTAATGTTTGTGGGGATATTTCTTGACATATTCATATCAACAAGGATGTGGGAAAAGATCATATGAGTAAAATTTGAAGTTTCTAAACCTATTGCTAGAAAGGTACCCAAGGAATTTCATATGGCTTTGAAGGAAGAGTCAAACTAGAATTGCAATGGTAGATTTGGTAGTCGAACCCTAATAGGCCTCACCTTGAATAATTGAATGTTAGGGTTCAACTAAGGGTAATAAGGTTTGAGCAAGAACATGTGTTTCCCCCAAATCGAACGCTCATAGAGAAAAAACTTCTTGATCATTTACACAATAAAAAAATATTAACTATTAAAAACCACAAGCACAAGGATAAACTTGTAGGTTCCTTTCATCAAAGGTTTCCACACATCAATAATCCATGGGAAATTTTGGGAGACTAGGTTAGAAGTGATTAATGGCAGTGAAAATGTTTCATTTTCAATTACTTCTTTTTTAATCTCCCTAGAAAACTCAAAAATATGGAGTGATTTAGCTAGCTTGAGGAGGTTAATCTTGTTGATGAGAAAATTTTCCCCACCCACAAAGGATCCAATCACTTGATTGGGTGTGAATCCCATGAGAATTATTTCACCCCTCTATTGAGGGCATCACGAGCATCACAATTTCTAAAGGAGACACCCTCAAAATCAGTGGATCTTTTATTGCCCTTGTTATTATCCACAGAAATGTTTTGTGCCATTCCTAGAGGAGATTGTAGTTATGAGGTTTTCAAACATTGTTTGGTCACCAGAACAAGAGGAGTCATCCTTTAAAGAAATTCCATGCGTAGAAACCCTAGCATCTTGATAGTTCAAGGATTTCAGGAGTGCCATGAGTCGCATCCATAAAGTGTTTTTGATTTTGCTAATTAAAATTATTTTTAAAAATTAACAAAAAGTTAAAATAAAATAAATTTATATTCTAAATATTTCATGTTTTTTAATCAAAATGCATGTATATTAATTTAATATATCAGCCTAATTATAATCTAGTACACTAAATCATTTTAAAGGGTAAAAGCACAAACCTATGTCACACTTTATAAAGGAATCGACCAACAACAAAAAAAATTTTAAACTTCGACCACATAAGGTGGTCTTTATGTTTCTAACTTCAAAATGATGTAAACTAATGGAATGTAGAACTTTTGATGAATTTTATTTCTGTAATTTTCATATTTTTTAAAAATTATTTTCATTTTTTTTAACAATTTAAGAATAGATTTTGGAATACTGAAAATTTTAGAAAAAAGTGACGTTCACTGGATGTCAAGAAATAAATTGAAAAAAACTTTATTTTCCCTTGAATTATTTTATCCAAATAGGTAACTTCAATATCTAGTGCATGGGGAAAAAAAATGAAATTTTTGATGTATATTGTTCTCATACTAACGTTTTAAAGTCAAACTTGTCAGAATTTGACACTTTTCATTAGACATCAACTATTGTCTATTTTTTTAATCATTTTCAAAAAACAAATTATACAATTTGGAAGAGGACTCTCTCCTCTAGTGCACCATATATTTTTCAAAAAAAATTGAAATGTTTTCCTATTTTTTTAAATTTCTAATTAGCCTATTTTTTAACTTTAACAACCTAAAACCCTCTGGATTGGAGCACACTCAACCGAAAACATGACCAAACAATAGGTGGTCGATCAAAATATTTTAGGCCAAATAGTATCCATATAAATATATTTTTTAGATTTTTTAACTCAAAAAAAATTGGTAAAATATAAAGGAAGGCTTATTTTGATAAAAGAAGGCTTATTTCAACAAAAAAGGATTATTTTGACAATAGAATACTTATTTCAACAAAATAAAACATGTTTGGACAATAGAAGAGCTATTTTTGAAGGTAGATTGATCTTCAAGTTATAATTGATTATATCATTCTTTTCATGGGTGCATTTGAAGTTAGTTTTCACTATTTTCATTTGAATATGGTTGAGAACTAGGGTTATTAGGTTATGGTGTACACATGTACAAGGACCGACAATTTTGGATCATTCAAGTGCACCTAAAAACTTGTGCTATGAAATTTGTAAAAATATGCATAACTTCACCTAGTGTGTTTTAGAAAATCATTATGTATTATGCGATTCAAAACTACTTCTCCCTTATTTATACATTAAATTGTTGCATCTTATGATGATATTCCTTCTACATGTCATGATGTTAGATATGTCCATAGAGCCATGTTCTTTTTATATCCTTTATTTTAAATACATTATGATGTGTTTCATGATCACCATTCTCCCATAGCTCATGTGAGACCTATCAATATTCATTTAGATATATACCTCGCATGATGCTTGGAATATGTATTGACGATATTTTGTTAGCCTAGATCATGTATGCACATTCATGCTTCATCATCTTTTCTTACATTACATGATGATATCGAGGTTACCCATGACAAAGAGAAACCACCTAATATGAGATATATGAATTAAATTCTTAGATTTCATTATTATTGATCACCAATTCTATGTTCTTCCATTCTAGAAAGTATGTTTTATTCCCAATATCACCTTTTAGTATGAGAAAACGTATACAAACTTAAAATATCTTAAATAAGCATCAAACAATGTGTGTTCCCTTAATAAAATTGATGTCCAATTACTTTAGTGATTAAAGCAACATCTTCAATAAAATTCCTATATCAAATATGTTATAAATTTATTAATAAAAATATATAAAACACATTTTATACAACAAAAAATATTAGTAGTTTCAATGATAAAAGTATTGGAGACATGATTTGTTGCAAGGAAAATAAAAATAAAAATATTAGAGCATAAAAAACAAATATCACTAAAATATTCTTCATAATTTTTAATACAATTTAAAAAAAAATCATCAAATATGACTTTCATTTGTAAAAGTTATGAGTCCTTAAAGATTGAAAACAAAGGGACAATTTTACTAATTATACCTAAAAATCTAAGATAAATTTATAAAAATCATGCTCACTACATCATATTTCTTATAATCATCTTTCCAATGCCTACAGAGCATTGAAAACCTAATATAAGAGAAAAATATATGATATTTTGAAATAAAAATATTATTTAAAGGACTAAAATGAGGGTGGGGATCCTTAGGTAATTAAGCCCTTTAAAATAAAATATTGAAATTAATGTGGAAGATCAAACTTTAGGTTTTGGATTTGAATAAAATGTTGTCTTATGTTCTAACTAAAAATTTAGTTGAAATGTAGTTTAAAGCTTTGAATGGTATACAATAAAAAAGTTTGAATTGTTCAATCGGTGAATGTATTCATTTTGAAATGTAGTAGTCAACATAAGAGAGGGTCTGAGAGGTCTTGACTAGTAGATTGTTTTTTCTCATTATTTTTCTATTCTATCAAAAGGGAGGTTCCCAGTGTATTTGATTAATGAGTTATTTTATTACTATTTGTCTGTTATAACAAACAAAGTAGCATTGAATAGAAGAGAGGGTCTTATCATATTTGACTAATGGATTTGTTTTTGTCATTGTAGAAAAACTATAAATGACTGATTTGTATCATAGTAGGTAAAGTAGTGGTCAATAGAAGAGAGGGTCCCAACATTTGTGACTAATGGATTTTTTTTTGGCACAACATGAAAAGTAATAGTGAACAGTTTCTATCATAGTAGGTAAAGTAGCATTGAATAAAAGAGAGGGTCCCAATGGATTATTGTTTTGTCACTAAGAAAAGTAATAGCCAACAATTTCTATCACAACACTTAAAGTAGTATTGAATAGAAGAGAGGGTCTCAGCATGCTTGACTAATGGACTTTTTTTTTTTTATCACAACAAAAAAGTAATAGTGAATAGTTTCTATCGCAGTTGGTAAAAGTAGAATAGAAAAGAAAGTCCCAACATATGTACTAATTGATTTTTTTGTTCTCACAACAAAAGAACAATAGTAAACAGTTTATATCACAATAAGAAAAAATAATAGTAAATAAATAAAATAAAAAAATACTAATATTCCACTATTTATTATATTTCTATAATGATAGAAAAAATAATATTAAAAATAGAAGAGAATCCTAATATATATTTGACTACTAAATTTTTATCCATTATTTTTCTGTCACTACCAGAAAAAATAACAATAGACAGTAAAAATAAAAAAGATCCTGCCCCTTGACTAATAGATTTTCTTTTATCTTTATTCTTATTTAGATGAGACGCAATAATGAACAGCAAAGTGGGCCCAGGCTGGATTATTTTTATGATTATTTTTTCTTATCTTTATTCTTATGTGGTTGAGACGCAATAATCGGATATTTTTGAAATATTCCCTTACGCACAATTTATTCATACTTTTCAATTAAATTTATAATGATTGGTTAATGTTTTAAATGTTTTTTTTGTTAGAAGCATTTATTAATTTTATTTGGAAGAAGAATTATAATAATTGATAATCTATTGTATTATTAATTAAGTTTGAAATATATTTTTATCAATAATTTATTTATATTTCTTAATTAAATGTAATTTTGTAATTTGTAAAAAAAATTAAGTTTTTATTTTTGTTTATAAAAAAATTTATTATGATTGAATTAAACAATATTAGTTTTTAATGAGATTTTTTTTTAAATTTTACAATGACACAATTAAATTAGAAATAAATAGTAAACAATTAAATCTAACTTTAAAAAATATAGTCAATAATAAATAATGAAATTCTAGAGTCTTACAAAAAAGAAATAGTCAATAGTAGACAATTAAATCAAACTTAAAAAACATAGTTATTGTAAAGGTTTTGTAATGTCCTATTTGTTGTTGTTTCTTTGTTGTTTGTGACTATCTTTTGTTGTCTTATTGTTCTTATTACTATACTGTAAAAGGTTTTTGACCCTTTAAAAACCCATACTTTATACAAACATATATTATAAAATAAGATAATACACATAATAATAATATAACATTATTCATAAAACTCCAAAATTATTAAGATCTTATTAACCCTTGATATTAATAAAATCTTATTAACTCAAGTCGAAACTCAACTCCATAATTTAAACTATAGGATCCCTATTAATACAAATAATCTTGCACATATATAGATCTACAATAACTAAAACTCCTAAAAGTATCTATTCTAAGGAAAATAATAATAGAACCAAATATTTTTTAAAAGGGAATTGGATATGGAAAGATCAAGACATTTTTATGAAATGTTTGAAAAATCCCAAACTATGGAAAATTTGCACATTGAAATTATCATTGAAAAGATGAAACCACAATTAACCAACAAAAGAATTTAAGTTAAATCCATAGAGCTACCTATTTTTATAGCCTAGTTATGGGTAAAAAAATAAATATTTCTTCATGGCATTCTTAGTATATCTTCACAATACTCTCTTGCTCTTCTTTCTCTCATCATTTCTCATTGTAATAAATTTATATATTGTATTTTTATCACTATTTATTAGTTATAGTCACTCTATTTGCTTCATGTATGACAAGCGCATCATAAGGAGAATGACAAGTGCTGTGTTACCAAATATATATTATTTATTAATAATATATATAAAAATGTTGAGATATATCTTATTCAAAGCATCTATTTTTTAATCAATTGTACTCACATAAAAGTGAAATTGATGCCTTGAGAAGGATACCTCTCCACGCTTATATATATATATGCTAGTAGCATTCACAACAAAATATTCTCCATGTTCCTTGTAAATGGATGAATATTTGCTTAAAGATTAGCCAACCTTTGAGTGAATTGTGTCGTTTACCCCTTTTAGGAATTAATCTGTGATTTTCTATGTCATTTATTGAAATATTCAAATAAAATGCCAAAAGGAACACCCTCCTAGGTTTGACAAAGCCTGAAGAGTAGAAGATTCTAGTCTTCAACTGAATCTTCTCAGTTGGCCATTCGCTTTATGGATCTTAAGCATAAGAGTTGGTTACTCTTCAAAGATCCCTTAGGTGTATTGGGTAAACACCAATAGATGCTACCAAAAGTGTTGTCATAAAGGCATACGATGATGAAGAACACTCCTCTAGGGGCATTATCACACTTCCTATTTGGTCATTGTAGATACAACATGTCAAGTCCTGGATCTTGAGCTACCATATAACATCTTACTTGGTTGACCTTGGATCTATTCCTTAAAATCCATACCATCCACTTACCACCAATGCTTGAAGTTTCCTTTTGATGGCACCAAAATTACCATACATAGAGATCCTAATCCCTTTCAGTATTGCACCAATTTGAGGTATTTTAGAACACCAAGTGTCAATTAACCGAGAAGCTCCAACATCCTCTTCCTCCAAATACATCAACCCCTCCACACTCACCAAACCATTTACATGGACACTCCTTTTTATTCCACCACACCATCTCCCTCCATCCCGAAGGTTGATCCTAATATCAAGATCCAAATCCAAGGTTGTGGAGAATACAAATTGAACACGGCCTATTATATCACTAAAATACCCAAGTCTCCAAAAATTTATGGTAGGCCTTGTTTTAGAATGAAGCCCAAATAAATTTTCAAAGTTCCTCTGACAATGACTTTTACAAAATGGGGAGACCTAGACAAATAATACATTGAAGAAATATCAGCTTGGATTTATAAACACCCAAAAGATCCATCCCCATTACCAGTCTAGAAATATGGCAAAGGTTATAAATTAATGATGACAAAAGGCTATGACAAAACTAGTGGCCTCGGTAAAAAAAAAATGGAAGATGAGAACCTATAATACCTTATGGAAGACCAAAGTATCTTGGGTTAGGGTTTGGGTTACTCAAAACTGATGATCAATGTACCAATGTACTTTTAGGTGAGAGTTTGAATGTCTCTAAAAGTGTCGAGACTATCAAAGATTACCTTACCGAAACTAACTCACATGAGTGGGAATTTGGTTCTCAAAGGTCCCTAAGTGACTATGCCCTTGACAAAATGTTCTCAAAACCTAGTGAGCTTTCCTTTGATGAAAGATTCAGGAAAATGGTTAAAATGGAACTTTCTAACTACCCCCCTAAAGCCCCATTGAAAAGAGAGGAATGGGTGGGACTCTTTTGGCCTCACAATGATGATACACTGACACTATCAACTGACCCTATTGATCATCATTCTGACTCGTTTATCTAGCCATTTGACAATACTAACCATTATTCAGATTCACTTGACTTGCCACATAACACAATTGACTGTGATTCCAATCCATTTGTCCCTTATTTTTCCAATGAGTCTGACTTGCATGAATAAAGTGAAGAAGAGTACTGGATAGAATCTGAATGGGAATTTGATGATGACAATTCTATCTTTACCATTTCCACATCAGTTTGCATATTTTCTACATCATTCCCACAATTTTCTAATACTAATGATGGTATCTCCCTTGTCTACCCACAACTCATTGACTAGGATCAACAAGGCCAGCCCACTATAGAAATTTTTTAGAATGACGAAGCCATTGCATAATTCATGGGATTCCATGATGACATACCGATAAGGAACGATAAGGATGGATTTTCTATAGACCTATATTGTGTAGCATACTTCGGGGAGACTATGCAATCCTCTAGTTGCAAAAACAATAAAAATGAAATGAAAAAATACACATCTTTAGGTGAAAACTACAAAGCACCTTCTGACGATACAAAAGTAAAAATAAAGGACATATTTGAGGGTGGAAACCTCTTCGAGGCACCCAAGGGTGGACGATTGGAATTTATCCCCATTACATAGGAAAAATCAGAAATGCTCATGGAGGACACCATGGAAGTTAATATAGATACAACATCATATCCAAAAATTGTTCTCTTTGCAACATCTTTGACAGAGGAAGGAAAGCCTAAGTTTCAAAAATTCTTCTCAAAATGTAAGATTAACTTCATATGGTCCTATGTCGATATGCCTGGATTAGATCCAACATTAGTCTTGCTCCGTTCTCCCTTACTTCTAGATGCTAAACCAGTCAAACAAAAATTGTGAAAAATGCACCCCTAGATTGCATTATTAGTCAAGTTGAGCTTAAGAAGTTGCTAGATGTGGGATTCATAAGATCAATAGACTATGTTCAATGGATTTCAAATCTTGTACCTGTCACTAAGTTGAAAGGTCAACTATGCATCTATACAAATTTCTGAGATTTAAACAAGGCATTCCCAAAGGATGATTTTGCACTACCCAACATAGACATCATAGTTGACCTTACAGCAGGATACAAGATGTTGTCCCTTATGGATGGTTTCTTAGGCTACAATCAGATTCATATTTCCCTAGAAGATCAGCATAAAATGACATTCACTTGTCCTTGGGGTACATACTATTGGAACTTCATTCCTTTTGGCCTCAAGAATGTAGTTATCATGTATCAACAAGCAATGACAACAATATTTCATGACCTCATGCACACCTTAATGGAGGACTATGTGGATGACCTCTTGGAAAATTATTTGACATGAGGCAAACATTTTAATGTGTTAGACAAAATTTTCAAAAGACTAGAAGAGTACAAGGTCTATTTGAACCCTAAGAAGTGTGTCTTCGGTGTGACGTTAGGAAAACTATTGGGGTATATAGTTTCTCATTGAGACATTGAAGTTGATCCTACCAAACTGAAAGCAATGTTTGACATGCCCCCGTCAAGAGGAATCAATGAACTAAGGACATTGCAAGGAAAATTAGGGTATGTGCAAGATCATGATGGGCCAAAAAGTGGTGATGTGATGGGTATGTGTAGGGTATGTGGCTGATGACTTTTGTTTACCAAAATTGATGAAATGAAAAAAGGTTTTTAAAAGAGATTCTCAGCTTTCCACCAATACAAATTATGTTTTACTTTCAATTTAATAAATAATTATTATTCATTTTCATTTTGAATTATGACTAAAGTCCTAATTAATAGGCCTATTGAAAAACAAATCTATAGCTTTCAAATAGTATCACATTTTTTTAATCCAAAACATGTGTCACATTCTATGCTTCTCATAGTATAGGATTTAAAAAAAATGAATTTCATGAAGTTTTGACCAAGTTAAGGTTGTTAGACATACAATTTTTTATATTTTATTAAATTTGTAATAAAAAAATCATAATTAATTATTTACTTGGAAAAAAATTACGAAAAAATATGCATCACATCGAGACATGAGCACTCTACTTATATCTAAAATATTATAAAAAAATATTATCATTTTATTGTGGTTAGGGTGGTTAGACAGACACCTACTTCTTATTTTTTCTCTGAAATTTAAGTGTTGTTGCATTGAAATTTCAAATTTTCACCAAATAGATTTTTTTTAATAAACCTAGTAGTTTAGAAACTACATTGTATTTGCTATAGATTCTATTCTTACATATTTTTGAAATAATATAGATAACTTATTCAAATTTTTACATCAAGTTGCCTACCTCTAATTTTTTTGAATTTTATCACCACTTAAAGGCGTTTTTTTTCCATGATGATCCTACACATACCCATTACAGTCTATCTAATGCCTCATTGCACAAGTTTGAAAAAATAGCCTTCTTCGTTGTCTTGACACTGACGAAGCACAAACAACCTTACGTGAGGTACATGAGGGTATATGTAGGTATCATTTGAATGGACCAACATTAGCTAAGAAGGTCACAAGACTTGGGTATCATTGGCCGACTATAGAAAATGATGCACTTGAGTTTGTAAGAACATGTTGCCAATGTTAGATACACAATGATTTGATTCATGCACTAGCACAAGAACTTTGGCCAATCACTTCTCTTTGGCCCTTCGCACAATGGGGATTTGACCTCATGGGAAAAATCCATCCCACCTCTTCCAATGACCATAAATTCATTATTACTGCCACTAAGTATTTTACTAAGTGGATTGAAGCCATCTCACTTACATAAATAATTGGCAAGCAAATTTCAAAATTCATCTTCAATTGCATCATTTACTGGTATGGTGTTCCATAGTCCATCATCACAGACAACAATCGTCTCTTCAAAAATCAAGACATTTGTGAGCTTTGTGAACATTTCCACATCGAGCATCATTTCTCCATGCCTTACTAGCCACAAGGAAATAGTCATGTTGAGGCATCCAATAAGAAAATTATAAAAAATCTTAAGAAGACCGTCAATGACATTGGTCGTGATTGGAATTTACAACTAAACACTGCTCTATGGGCTTACTACACTAGCATCTACACAACTACATGAGCCACTCCATTCGCCTTGGTCTTTGGAGCCAAAACTATCTTGCCCATTCAGGTTGAAATCACATCTTTGAGAGTTTCCATGAAGGGCCTGATTGATGATGAAGAGTATACATAGTCCCAACTACATGAGCTAGAAATGTTAGAAGAACACATATAGAATGCCTTAAATCATTTATAGACATATCATAATTATCTTTTTCATAGTTATAATAAGAGATTCATGGTCCAACAGTTTGACATTAGTGGCTTGGTCTTAATGCAAAATCCAAAGAATCAGTGACAGAGAGAAACCTGACAAGTTCAAGCCCAATAGGCTAGGTCCTTATATCATCACTTCCTCATTTGTTTCTAGAGCTTACCAGCTAGCTACTCTAGATGGTGAACAATTGACAAAACCCATCAACAACCCGCATCTCTAAAAATTCTATGCATAGTATCAAAGAAGCTTGACTAAAAACCATAAAAATACAAAAAAGTTGAAAAATAAAAAAAATAGTTACCCTGATGAAATCCTACAAAATAGGCATCTTGGTGACACCAAAAATATAAAAAAAAACAAAAAATGACAAAAATAGTAAAGAAATAATTTGTCCAATAGTGAAAACCTGTTAAACAGGCGCTTTGGATAAGTACCATGGTGAAAACTTGGCAAACGGGTGCCATGTGTAGTTAGTGTTTGCTTCACCATCTAATTTCACCCTATCTATCTTTGTTCATAATAAACAATTCAATCATTCAATACTCTTAGGACATTTGTCATAACATCCTGTGACTTCTTTCCATAGTGGACAATGGTTGACATCAATTCTCACATATTGTTCACCTTTCATCACACGCACGTCCTTATCCATTTCCTTCAACTTGGCTAGTCTTTGACCTGACTAGGGGAAACCCTTTTATCATGTGACTGTAGTGGGTATCGGACATGGTCTTTTCAATTGAGAAAGTCCTGAAAAAAGACAAAAATCATAAAAATTCCTAAAAAAGGACAAAAAAATAATAAAATGTCCTAAACAAAGACAAAAAAATCATAAAAAGTCTTGAAAAAGAGACCAAAAAAATCATAAAATGTCTTGAAAAAAGACTCAAAAATTATTAAATTTCCTCGAAGAAATCATAAACAATCAAAATATGTCAAAAACATAAAAACATCCAAATAACACTCAAAAACCCCAAAAATGGAGTCAAAGTTTGTCATGTCAGTTATGTCTTGATCTTTGTCATTGTTGAACTATGTCGTCTCTACACATTTGCTACATAGGAAAGGCTCACCTTTGAGCCCTTGAGACATTAGGTCAATCCTTTTAGGTTTTTCAAAATAAAATTATGACTCAATTTTTGATCAATCAAGATAGTCATTGGTCATGCTGAACTACAAGGTCTCTGAGTGTATGGCATAGGAAAGGCCATCAATTGATGATCCCTAAGGTCACACTAGGTCAATCCATTAGGGTTCATGACACTACACTATCACACATGTCAGATGTCTTCAAATCAAACAAATTATCCTTAGACAAACAACTCCTAAAACAAACTTTGGCAATTAGTCAAATTGGCATTCCAATTATATTAGCATGTCAACACAAGCATGCAATTAATTTAGTCATCTAGTCAACTTTGGTCAAACTCAGTCAAAACAAGTCAAACTATCAACTCTTGGTTATTCTTCGGATGAGTCCTAAAGAGCAACCCCCATCATTTATTTATGCCTTAGGATGTGTCCTTCCTAGGCACCGTCACTATCATCTGGAATTTTGAGGGATTCTCTTGACATTTGAGAATTGATTCTCTCAGCATCAACATCATTCAGGATGTTTCCTTCCTGAATTTGACATTACCTGGTATCTATCACATATAAATCTAGACATCATCAAACCTGGCATCTTGACATCAAAATATTTGACATTTATACACACTTGGAAAACACTTGGAAAACACTACCTTGGCATTCGTCATTTGATTTTTCATCATGCTACCAGTTCTTCAAGGATGTTCTGACAACGGGATTTAGAGGAGCAATGATGTATTATGATGATTGTCTTGTCTTGTCTTTTTTTAGACTATCATGTTGCTAGTTCCTCAAGGATGTTTTCACAATAGGATTTAGAGGAGCAACGATGTTTCATGTCTTGTCTTTCTTGTTTGTGGTTGGTTGTGATGAAAAGACTGGGGCAATTGAGCTCCTAGTATGAGTCATGATCATCCTTGTATGTGACTACTTGTTCTATGGTATGACCTTGCAAACCATTGATCTATGTCATATCATGGTGTTTGTTGGCCATTACAATATTCCACCCAATGATGATTAGAGCAACATCTAGTAGTTGTTTGGAAATATATTGAAGGATTCTTTCTCTGCTCTAACATCCATCTCCTTTTATCTTTTCATTTATCTTCCTTCACCTCCTGATGATAGCCTGTGACATACAAAAATATAATTGCATACATGATCATATATAGACATTGCATTAGTTCATTAAATATTTACATATATCCATTCACATATTTGAATTTACATCATTCGCATACATATATCATTTGCATTCACCCATTTTCATTCACATAACATATAAGCACATTAAAAAATTTCATATATCTCCATATCATTAATACATATACATCATAACATAAAGCATCACATGGCGCATAGTTCATGCATACATACATAATCATACATCAATGCATCCATAATCATTAACATGGCATCAAATTATGCATATATATAGGACATCATCATCATCATAGAATAACCATCATACATAACATAGGATCATCATGGCATATAAGATTCATAAATAACCATCATAAATGGATATATCACATAACATATAAAATTCATCATCATAGGAACCATCACATAAAAACACATCACATAAACATAATAAAATCATAATGCATCATCACATAACACATACCATATAGTCTACATGAAAACTACATCACATATATTTATATATATATTTCGAAATCATGTCATGTGATAGTCTCGAGGTATCCCAAAAATAGAGCTCACAGGCTTGATAGTCAATATATCAAAAGTATAAACATAATAAAAAGATAACAATTCCCTAGGATGTGCTCTCCTCATTCCCTCGAGGTGAAGAATGGGGCTATTGATGCTCTATAATTGGAATTGATGGAACCTGTGAAGAAACGACAGGCTGAGTCTATGAGGCTGAGGGATTTGTGATTGGTGGTTGGTTGTGCTAGGATCTATGTCCTAAAGCTAATGATCCATGACTATGACTAGATTTTTGGCTTGAAGAATGTCTGTGACTATGATGAGATCAATGACTTGAGGACTATCCAGATGACATGGATCCACCCATAGTACTCTGGTTGCAGTTGTTGTGGCTCCTATTGCTGCCACTCTCTGTCCTGCTTTGAAACTGAGATAAGCCAGGCTCCCACTGCTCTGTCAGCACTGCCCTCTCATATAACATCTTGTACTGCCCCTAGCTAGCGCTAACTCTAGCCAACTTCTTGGAAATCTCCCCCACTGGCCCTATACACAACTATGTAAACTCAGAACACCAACTATGTGCCTCATGTTGTCTAATCATTGCCTGATCTCTATCCACCCTAGTCACCTCTAACTCTGCCTCTAGAGTCCTAATCTAAGTGAGGGACTCATCCAGTCTACTTTGCATATCTACCAACCTCTTATCTACTATGCCATCCCATGGCAAAGGTGGTATCCCAGCTACATCCTTCTCCCCATCCACCATCCACTCCCTAAGCTATCTCTCGGCCTCATCTGTGTCGTCTTCCCCATCTATATCTAGCTCCTCATCATCTCCTCCAATCTCTTTCTCTCCACCAACATCTAATGCCTCCTCTCTAATATGTACCTCCTCCTCCCTCAACATCTCTCCCTCTAGATACCCTACTGGCTACTCTCCCTTAGCTCTAACCTCCTCTTGTCGGCCCTCCTCTTGATGGCCCTCCTTTGTCTCCTCCTCCTCTTTGTCACCTACTTCACGTATAGATGATAATGGTGCTTTCTTGACTCATTGTCTTACCCGCTTACCCTACCTCCCATTGTCTCCACCTCTCCTCCTCCTCCCTCCATCCCCTCCACCTCCATCTCCTCCACCCCTCCCTTCGTCTCCTCAACCTCCATCCTTGCCTCCATCTCTCCCTCTCCCCCTACCACCATCCCTACCTCCTCACCCTCCTTAGTGAACCTATGGAATCACTAAGCACTGATGAACTAGTGTTGGACCACTGTTGTGCCACCAATCCATCCCCACTTGTTGCTCTGCTAATGGAATAGATATAGTTGATCCCCACATAGTCTCTCAAGATGAACATGCATACTCTGCAGTCCCCACAAGAAAATCTTGTTGCTCGTTGAATTGATGTAATACCCATTGAGGTAGGTACATCTCAATGATAAGTTGTGACTATATAGTACAACCAATCAAATATCTAAACTATTGATAACAAGAAAGATGGTCATCCTCTCCTGGCCAGTATGCACAATCTTTGTATGTCCTCTAGAAAAACTTCATTACTATCTCAATGCAGTGGCACCAGAATCCTATATCTCCAACTCAACTCTGCTACAATGTGCTTGCATACAAATAAACATATGACATACCCTCAATAAGCTGTAATCTCTAAACTGGTGGTCAAAAGAAGAGGATGTGCTCCCAATCCCATATCATCAATAATGTGGTCCCACAACTAATAGTGCTTGCTTCCTGTAAGCTACCTCATGCAACTGATGATATAACATCCCAAGTAAACCATGGTCCCCATGTAAACATGGTCATGTCCCACCTCATCTTGATGAGTACATCTTCCCATCTGGTAGGAAAACCATGCAGCCATGATCAGGAATAAGCACACCAATAATCAAAGTGCATAGCATAGCATCCCATCGAGGGTAGCACTTGGCCATAAACTCCCATCTAATCTCATACCCATCAATGCCTAGTTAAACAACATCACCAAGCTCATAATACTCTATCAAAGTTTGTAGTCCTTAGTGTGGATCATACACCACTCGCTCCTCTCTAATCAAAATGTGCAAAATCAACAAGTCTCTAAATGCCACATCTCTGCCAATGCTTTTAGAAGACCCCTATTTTCCCAGATAATGAGCATATAGGTCACATAGTATAGTACTAATTGAATCAATCGCGTATGATCCCTATCTTGTAGCTGATCTCTAAAGGCATATGTCATTGGTCTGAACTCTCACATATAAATAGGGGGTAATTTTTTCTACACAAGTAGAAATAGGAGTTAGCATATCATTGAACATCATTGAACATCATCATTATCATCTATCTAATCAAAAGTATATAAGAAACTGAGCCTCAACTAAGTCAACCCTCATCAAAGTCAAATGCATCGTTTCATCAGGCATCTACATCTCAGCATGGTGATTGCATCAGACAATCTCACAAATGCGTCATCCTATAACACTTGTGTCACTGTAAAACATTTGTGTCTCACAGTGCCATGTTTGCGCTTCACTCTAGTGATTGAATTGCATAACTTAACAATTTTGATGTGAACACGATTACATCTTTCAAAAATGCAGATGTGTCATGATGCAGTTTTTGACCTAAGACTAATACATTTGACTGCAAAATATGACGAAACTATCTAACGAAATATGTAAAATTCGATGTTCATCAGGTGCTTGTAAAATTTGATGTGTAATCTTCAATTTTTGAAAGTTTATCCCCAACGTTCATCAAAATTTTGACAAACCTAGGGCTCGTTGAAATGTCGGCTATCATTTTCATTGAATTTTCAATAAACATGAAAAATAGAAAAAGAAACAAATTGTGGCCAACATAAAGAAAAGTGAGTTTGCGCCTAATTTATTGCGACAGTGTTTTGCTCTACTTGAGACAGTTTGTGGAGAATTAAGGATGATTTTCTTGGTAAAAAAATAGAGAAAAATTCAAGAAGATATCGCCAGGTTGAGGGTAGTCATTGTCTTTTTACAGAATTTAGTTGTGAAGTTAGATTTGTAGTTCCAGGTTTGAAAATCATATTTTAAAGCAACCTCTCATCAGATCTCATTTTTAGAGGTTAAGGGTTTTGAGAATTTCATGTCTAGATTTTTTTTTGTGGAATCACCATAAGATCACAACCAAGGAACAGATTCTTATGATTGTAATTATGTGATCCATAACTCTATTGTTCATGTGGCACAGTTGTGCTATAACAAATACATGATGCATTCATGTGTGACCCAAGTTTAATGTGGCTATGTTGTGATAGAAATGGAGGCACTCATATAATGTAGTTAATTCAGGTTGTATAATGTAGGTTTCAATCATCATTGGGTGCATTCAGGTTGTCTCAAGTTTAACAAGTTAAGATGTAATTATAGAATGATCGAAGAGCGATTACCTCTTTCTGCAATAAATAACCTATAACTTTCGTTGATATGTAGAGTGGTTGTGTTATATCAATTATGTAGTGCATTCAAGCACAACCCATGTTTAATGGGATATTCTAGAGAGTGATCAAGATTTTCTAAACGTTATGAATGTTACTTGACATATATTTGCATAATCTCAAATTCCTTCAGAGGCTTTTGAAGTATCAATGTATCCTTTATAGGGTTTAGAATGATTTCTTTTAATTAAAATAATAAATAAATGATGTATTTCCCTGTAATTAGATAATGTGAAGATCTCCTAAATCTGCCCTAGCACACTATCCTCTTTGGCACTGTATTCATCACTCCAACTACTAGGGTTTTGCATGTGACATCTTTAATATCTTCATGAGCATGGATTTTAAATAGATCTCAGTATTTGCTTTAATCCTTTTCATGATAACCCTTGAGTTCCATAATCCACCTTCAATCTCTTCTAAGAATGTTGTCTTAAGCTAAACTGCATAGTATGCATATAAAGCAAGTCCTTCATACCTGCCATTGTTCCAAACCACCACTCACTACCTTGCTTAAAATGTTGCCTCCATAAGCACAATAGCATGTTTTAAAATCATGGTTGCGAGTGATTGACCATTAAGTTCACCACTTTCATCATGAAGATACAATGAGATTTTTGTCTTCAAACTCAAGACATTATTGAAGATAACATTGTGAATTGTTTGTTGTGTACGATTCAATTTTCTTGCACATTTACTGCTTTGCTAACTTCCTTTAAGACTGGGTATTACACCCTCAGCTGCAATCTTAAACAACTCACTCACTATCACTTGAATATTCTTTTCATGAGCATCCTTCTATAAAATCAAACTATGCCCTATAGACTGCCTACTTACTATAGGGGACTCATTGTATCATGGTATTGTAGTTCTTAAGATCCTTCAACCTTATTGACACTACTTCACAGTCCACAGGGTATTATTCACTATTCTCCCATCTTTGATGAGTCTCAAAACACTGCTCAAACATGCAATCCACTACCTCCATTATACATTAATGGCTAAGAAGAAAAATTGAACCTATGATTACCACTGTTACGTCATTTGGACAATCATTCCCTAATTACATTTTCCTTGTCTAACACTACCAAAAGCATTTGAAAAACCCTTAAGGTCAAGAAGGGGGTAAGGAAACTCACTGTTAAAATCTCCACTTAACTATGCAAGGTTTGAGCTTTATTATCTTGTCACTGCTCAGCCTCTTTTTGATTGTCACATCGCAAGTGACTGTCATTCTTCTTACCGTAGATTGCATTTACAAATGTCACTAAGCTACATAGTGTGCTTGTTATTGGCTACAATCTTTAGATTGCAATATTTTGTTATTACCTATAATGTCTCAATCTTTCTAGTATTGCAACCTCACTAATCTACTATATAGTTATTGTTTATGTTTCTACGGAGGCCTAGGGTTTTTACCCTAATCATGCTCTTACCAATGCTTATGTTGTTTTTTATTAGGGCTCTCTCAATGTTGCTCCTTAGGAATGGGTCACTTGCTCTTGCTAGCTTACTACCTCCATTGTTGTAGGAAGTTTGTGATCAAGTTCAATATTCTGATTTTAGGAGTCTTAACGGTTGGAAATCATATTAAAATCAGAATTTAATAAGTATTGGAATTAGCATTTGAAAGTGTTTTTTGGGATCATTAACTTCAGACTATCTTCTCTTTTGCAAGGGTGGTTGCACGCCAAATTTTTTTGGTGTAAAATATTAAAATTATTAGATTATGTTACCTGTCTATGAATAAAAATTATGGGAGTGTGAGTTTGATATTTTTTTAAGATCTAAATAGTCAAGCTTGGTAATTAAAAATCATGTTAGATAATATTAGTCTAGAACAAAATGAAGAGACACTTGATAGATTGTGGGCTAGATTGAAAATAAAGGGTGATGGGAAATGTTATTGTCCTTGCAATAATTGCAAGGGCTTAAAGACGAGACAACTTTTAATCACAACAGCTGAGAAACATTGTAGGCAGCATGGTCATGTTGAAGGGGGGTATGATTATCATCCATTGGTAAGTTTTTCATTATATGTGTTTATATTGATTGAATCTATAAATGTTTATATCATTTTAACATTTTATATATATATATATAATCACCTGATCATGATCATGTTTTATTTGTGTCAATCATTATTATAAAGGTTGGGCACCCTAGGGCAGATGATATGGATTATCACAGCTCAGAGAATGTGGTTTTGCAAGCAGAAGAACATGGAGCTGTCAATATCGAAGATGAAGTTAATGATCCTATGGAAGAAGATGATCATGCGCCAGAAAACACAGTTGAAGATGATGGTACCAATACATTGATCAATGACACATTTAGTGGCAGAGCTGGTCATGATGATCAAGATGAGTTTGATGATGTTCATGATTTAACTCTTCTCTCTACTGTATTGTTGTTGTTGAACTTGAAGATTTATGAATGGTTTATCAAACATAGCAATCTCACGGATGTTAAGGTATGTCATATATGTCATCATTTTTCATCTATTTTAATTGTTGTTAGTTCATCATTAGTAAATAAAAGATGAATTATGTACCATAAATATTTTTTATATGAACAATTTTTTTTGTTGTAGATTGATTGGTGAATTTTTGTTACCACCATCAAATATTTTGCCTCTCTCATACCGAGATTTATGTGCCATTATGAAAGATATCATAATGGAGTATCAAGTAATAGATGCATGTCCCAATGATCATATTATATATCATAAAAAATAGGAATTTGAAATAGAATGCCCGGAATGTCATATCAGTAGATATTGAACAGATCAACTAACCAAAAAGGTGTCTTGCAAGGTTCTTTGTTATATTCCCATTATTCCACGTATGCAATGATTATTTAGGTGAGAAATCTTAGAGCAATTTATGGATTACCATGCACAGAATAGAAGTGGAGATGAAATTCTTCGAATGCCTGCAGATGGTTTTGCATTTAGGGACATGGACAAAAAATGGCCACACTTTAAAGAAGAACCTCATAATCTCAGGCTTTCATTGGGAGTGGAAGGTAACAATCCATTTGTAGAGCTACGATCTATTTACTTAGTGTGGCCTGTTTTTGTTATCAACAATAACATTCCTCCATGGATGTCAATAAAGAGGGAGCACATAATGTTGTCAATGATTGTTCTAGGTATTTGTTTACATCAAATTTCTTTAACATAGTAGCATCTCATTTATCTTATTTGTTGCATAACGACTTATATTTTTTTCATTCAATATTCATGTACATTAATTTATATATATTGCAGTAAAATGGTTATAATAATTATGTAATTTGTTTGTGTTGATTCAACTAGGTAAGTACCAAGTTAAAGATATGAATGTATATATCAAGCCTCTTAACGATGAATTACTAAGGTTATGGAATGTCGTCACTATGTATGACATCTCCAGACCAATAGGACAAAGACAATTTCAATTCCATGCAATGCTTGTATGGACAATTCATGATGCCCCAGGGCTAACACATTTTTGTGGTATGTTATAACATTCTATTGCAATTTAACAATATTTAATTTGATGAAGTAGATATCATGCATGTTTTTAAAATAATCTATTCATTATATATAATGAAAAAAATTGACATATTTAATCCAATTATATATCATCTTGCAGGTCTTCAAAACAAAAGAGAAAAATTTGCATGTCCAATTTGTGAGATCAAAAAGATAAAATCTTGTCATTGTCAACAAGTTTAGGAAAGTAGGTGTTCCCATTAAATTGTGACACTTCCTCACATAGAAATCATAAATGTCGAACTCTTGAAACATCTTTCCAATGGGAAAGAGGAGACTACATCAAAACTACGAAGAATGACACCTTGCCTATGGAAGTTGGAATATAATAGAATTAATCGTCAAGGTTATACATCAGATCAAATTGTTTATCTATCATATATGATATGTTTTGAATTTATATTTTTATATTGTGTTATGTTTACTCATGTTGTAATTGACAATGATTGTCATTGTTAATTTGTTTAATTTATATGCTTCATGAAGGTCGTCAAGGTATTAATGGTCAGCTTCCACAGGGACTGAAAAGTTATCCCAGACAATTTAGTAGGTTGCCATACTATGAGCAACTACAAATTGTGCATTTGTTTTATACAATGCATATCAGAAAGAATATAACATAAATGTTATGGAAAATATTGGATGGAAGGCATGACAAAAGAAAAATTGTCAAAATTTGGCCTCACATTGAGGGAAGCCAATCATGCAATGAAAAATGTCATTCAATTAAATAGCGATGAAGACAAAATTAATATAAGTGCCCTTCATTGGTTATTAATAGAGTAGCAAAGCAATGCTATAAAAGAAGTCATACGAAAAATTTGATTTCCCACGGAATTTGTTGCGAACATAAACAATATAATAACAAAAGGTGAATTTGGGTCAGGGATGAAAAATTTAGATTAGAGGATGAAAACACATGAGTTGTCATTACCTTCATTAAAGGTAGTGTTTGGGTATATTATATACGCTTGTATAATGCATGTATTTTTCGGTGTATTGTGTTTACTACTTTTGGAAAAATATTAGAAAGATCATTTTATGATTGTTGCTGATCGTTCTACCTCTATCTCTAGGACAACTTTGACAACAATGTCCAGTCCAAGTTATATATGATCTTGGAAAATACATGAGGTAAGTAGAGATTTGTTCAATTCATTGTATACATCTTATAGTGCCATGTGTTTTACTTGTTATATAATATCTTGTATATTTTTGTTAAATCCTAGATTAATATATTTGCACCTTGAATCACTTGTAGATGGTTGTCATCTAAAGAAATCCATAAAGAAGATATAAATTATTGGAAGAGAAAAATTCCTCATCTAATGTGTGAAATGTAAAAGTGTCTACCTTCAACATTTTTCAATACACAAGAACACTACCTTATACACCAAGTTGAGGAGATTGAATTGTGTGGACCTATACACACAAGGTCAATGTGGATGGTTGAGAAGCACTTGAAATTTTTGAAGGCTTTGGTGAGAAAAAGAGCACATCCTGAGGGTTCTATGGTGGAGGGATATATGGTATACCATACTATGGTGTACATTAGTGAATATCTTCCTAAGTTTGCAACAAAGATCCATGTAGATCACATTTGGGATCCCAACTCCATTAACAAATTCAAAGTGGAGTACCTGTTGGGGAAAGGTAGATTGAGGAAAGTGAGAGGTAATTATAAGATGGTCATGGAGATTAATTGGAATACATTTTACATATGGTTTTTATGTATATTGTACTTATTTAATTTTTAATCTTCAATATACATCAATTATAAATTAAAGTCGTATATTGTGGTATTTAACTAATTATACGTCATTTGTGAATTTCAATTTTTTTTGGTACAGTTGGTCGAGAGTGGGATGCACTATATTTGTACGTTGCCAACAATCTTGATTGGATGAAGTTATGGATTGGACGATGTCAACAATCTGGTCATGCATTAACATGGGAAGGTGTGGCTATTAGTTAAAGCTCATCATAATGGAGATTCCAATGTTACACAAAGGGAAATTGATTTAGCATATGGTTTAAGAGATAAACATGTACGTATAAATATATTAATCACCCATATTATTTAATTATTTTCAAGTATATTGATGTATATGTATCTTGAGATTGTTTTCTTTGCATACATTTGGCCAAGAATAAATATGTTTATCAACTGACGATATTGCAATAATTTTTACATGTTTGACATATTGCATGTGAAACACTACAAGGCTATGTGGTGCAATGGTCTTAAATTTTGAATCAAAATGTTGGATGACATGAAGAAAACTTGTGATTCTGGTATAACTGTAGTCTTTCAGGTCACTAATGTTTCATCTAGAAGCGACATACATCCATAAGTCTCAGAAAATCGATACTATGGGATTTTGGATGATATACTTGAGTGTGAATTTAAGTCCTTCAGATTAATTTTGTTCGTCGTCCTATGGTACAAGCTATGATTGAATGAAAATGATCCTAAGAGAACTTTTATTGAACATGATAATGGATTTACCATGGTTAATACAAGGTTGATCGAGCGAGCTGGAAATGATCCCTATGTTCTTCCAAGCCAATGTGAGCAGGTATTTTACTTAGAGGTTCTAGGTAAACCGGGTTGGTCATTTGTTGTTAGACATGATCCAAGAGGAAGGCCGGTAAAGTATAATGTGGTGGAAGAAGAAGATACCGAAGAACTAGAAGATGATGTAGATGATGATTAGGATCAATGGTTAGTTGATGATGTCCCTGACGAAGATGTCAAAGAGGAGGAACTAGATCATGATGATGTAGGAGTTAATGTTCATGAAGATGATATCCGTGTGTATGATAACATTATCGAAACTGATATCGATGACGATGAAGATGATATGACCAATCCTTATAATGTCGAATCTAGATCGGATGATACAGAAAAAGAGTTGGATGAAGAAGAAGATCAATGACATTGAAATGTATAAGTTATGCAATTATATTATCTATTTGATATTAATTTCTTTATAGAATTATATTTGACTTATGTGGTTACATAATTAATTCATGATGTTTTAAATTTTTATGCCAATACATAATTAATTTAATGATGTAATTTTTAATGTTTGAAAGGTCAAAAAGTTAAAACATTTCAATAGTGATGTTAACAACCTTGAAATTAACTTGTGTTTTATGTTTCATGTGATCATAAAAGATTAAAAAGTCATTTGTAGAGGTGGTTGTTCAGTGGTTGACATGTATGTTGCTTCTTTTTACAATGTAACTAGGTTTGTCTTCTAATCTATGTATGGAATTGCCAATTCCAATTGAAGGCAGCTCGAAGAACCTAGACCAACTAATGAGGACTTTAAAAGCCTCCTACACTTCAGGCTCTGCAAGACCATGGAGGGTGATTCCTTAATGTGTTTACAACCTCTGCACCATTATTATAAACAACATTAACAATAGCAGATGATCTCACTTAATATCTCAACACAATAAGATAATATCAACTAGAATTGGTTGTTCATAGACAATATCAACTATCTAGAGCATGAGATAACTAAAAAAAATCTATTGTATAAGATAGTCAATGATTTGCAATTTTTAGCAAGCTCTAGGAAAAGACAAACAAATACTGAACTGCATGAATAATTACAACATAGATCAGTGCCATATATCCATTGTAGGAGTCAAATTCATAAGCATCTAGAGGTTTATAACAGATTTAATACATCACATATAAGATCCCTAACAATATTGCATTACAATTTCATCAGTATGCATTCTAATCCAAGACTACTTATCAAATACTTATCAGCACATATTTTCCTATAATCCCATTCAAGCATTTTGATTAATTCCTTGAATTAAAGCTAAAATTGAATCATACACACCACAACAGTGAGATGGATAAAACAACCCTTAGTTATTTCATTGAAAGTTCAGATATGCATGTACAATGGAGAGACATGAACTCAAATTTTCATTTCAACTTAAATGCTAGTACTATTATACAACATAAAATCTCTATGAACTCAAAACTTGTTACATAATGACTCAAAACTAAAATTGCATTTCTCTAAAACCATCAGACTTTATTATTCGCCCTGCAACTTCACCTAGACTCGACAAATATTATCTAACTTGCTAACCTATACTTCTGGCCTTGAAATATTTCTTATAGAAAATGAAGGAGCAAACAAGCACTGGGCCATAAAGTACACCTGTCACTAGTCAATTGGAGCACCTAGTGATATTCCAAAATTTGTTACAATAGCCAACACATTGAAAAATATTCTTGTTCAAAAATCGTTACAACAACAAGCATCCTAGAGCATATTCTCATTCATCATGTCAGCGGAGGAAGGTTGATGTAATAACAAAAAACCATGCCATACCCACGCCAAGAAAGTCATCCATAAAAAACTGGAAACACTGTAACTGCAACATCTGATTTGCCACCTGTTGGTAGCCCACTCTTTTTACTCATCATCATTCAAATAGTTAGCCACCCACCTCTGGTATTCTTCATCAGTTGGCCAGTCAAAATTAATCACCTGATTTACCTTTGTACCATAAGGCATATACTTTACCGCTACCTGATTAGCATCTCTTTCAAAAGATTCCAAAAATGAGCTGGTACCAATAATCTTATCCATACAATTTACCAACAAATCATAATCTAAGTCATCACAAATTATTTTAAGTTGATTATTGATGACTTTACTTGCTTGATCATGCCATTGTTGGAGTGTTCTGATTTCCCCCTGCTCATCAGTTATATCAGGTAATAGTGTGTTACCCCAATCATTGAAGTTCTTTACCAATTCCCTAATCTTCCTACTTAGATCATCTGGTAAGGTCTGAAAACCTTGCAATGATTTAACTAATATATAAGTAGGCTTCAATGATTGGGTCTTGTTATTTACATCAAACCTTGAGGCTTTATTCATAACATCTAGATCATCTACCCTAGGGATCCAATTTTGAGTTATTGCAATCATTATCCCCTGATCCCTATCAATATTCTTTATTGCTTCAAATAACAAAGAATACAAAGAATGTATAGAGGGAAGTTTATTATCCACCTTTTCACTTAAATGCTCCAAAACAATAGTAACAATTTCTTCTTCTTTTGAAAGAAAACCCTCCTCTTTTACCCTTAGTGATGTCTATAATTGATCAATTTTCTGCATGAGCTTCCTCTTTGTTGGATCAACAGAGCACTCTATTTCTTCATCAACTTTTTCTAGAGGAGGGGTAAGAGCAGGGTTTTGAATGGGAGACCCTGGTGTATAAACATTTGGAGAAGTAGGAGGCATTGACCCTACTATGGGAGGTGATGTGCTAGTTCCTGGAGCATTTGATGTTTCCCCAGTATGTCTATACTTAAACCTTTCTACTTCATCTTGCTGCTCAACATTCCTCTATTTCATTTTACTATATTCTTCAATTAAAATGTTATACTTCTCCATTAGGCTCTTTCTTTTAGCCTCCTCCCTTTCAACAGTCTTTTGGGCCAACTTGGCCACATTCACAGTTAAACTAATGGCTTCAGTTGTTGTAGTCTCTAAAGCCCTCTTTATTATTATTCCTCCTTTGAAATTTGGATTAATATCAACAATGTCTGGCTTTCTTCCTTGTGGAGCCAATGCCCAAATTGCCAAGGTCTTATATTCTTCACTAAAGGCAGAGTTTTGTAATGCTGCCTTAACTTCTTCTTCAAAATCCTAAAAATGATTCTTGGAATTTATAATGGCATTGAAAGCCACTGCACCTGCAATATCCCATTCAAGAAAAATCAAAACACAAGCCTAATTCACTAGTTGTCTTCCTTCTACAAGAGTGATGTTTCTGAACTCTTCCATTAGTTTAGCTTTCACTTCTTCATCATTCTCCTGATCTGACCTGTTAGGCCTTATTTCTCTTCTCTCCTTGCATTTATTTTTATATTCCTCAAATTTTATCCTCCATGTCAATTGCAATAATATAGGAGTCTTTACAAATGCATTGTCATCTAAGAACTCCTTGGAAACCTCCATTCTTGCATTCTGCACACTCTTACCCTTCATATCCAAATCAGATAGAACCAATTCAACTAACCTAGGAGGGGATGACATACCAACCTGCATGTCTTGATCAGTAACAATAATTTCATCTATGAGATCTTCAGGTAGGTGATCAGTTCTTTGCCTCTTAGGGCTTGGCTCAGGTGGTGGTGATGGGGGACTACGCTCTGGTGAAGATTTTAATTCAATGATTTTGACAGCCCCAAGTACTTTAAATTTTGGTCCTTGTCGTGAAGGCGCCTTCATTATTTTCTTCCATTTTCTGTCTACTTCTTCCTCGTCACTACCAGTATCCTTTTTCCTCCTATAGATGGGTTGCCTTTCTGTAGGCTGACATATTGACCTTGTTTCAATTGGCATATCACTTTGTCCTTGCATATCCATATTTAGCCTTAAATTCATCTTTTTGGTTGTCAATGTGTCCATTATCTTCTTAAAATTATTCATTAAAAAATCAATTCTCTTGTGGTATAGAGTGAATTCCATCAATGGATCATACATTAGATCCATTTCATGCACAATATCTAGTAGCTTTCTATAAGCTATCCACTTTTCCTTGTTCAATTCCTGTCTATTTAAATCAAATTCATTCCTAATTAGATCCTCAGGGAAATTGAACTCATGTGCAAATTTTCCACCTTTTATTCTTTGTCTGAAAAGAGCAAAGAAGCCTTTAGGATCATGTTGTCACCTTGGACCAAATCTCAAATGGTAATCAATAAAGAATTTGTCAAAATGTGTCCACCCTCCCTTTGAAACTATAAAGTCAGACACTACTATATAATCAGGGAATAATGTTCAATTCCCCTTTCTAGTTAGGTTATCTTCATGAATACACCCCATTTACCACATAACTTCTGCAAACCCTAGTCTTGGTGGCACATTGTATGGCAATATGTGAGGGGTTCCTTGAAATCCATATATTCTCAAGACAGTGCTAACTGGATATGGGATAATGTCACCCCAGTTATGTAAAACCATCAATTCTAGTTTCCTATCCTTCTACCTAAGGAAATCATGCACTTCCTCAAGGATCCTATGTACATTTACCACCAATCTAGCCCTCAATCTTGCAACAAAACAATTATCAAATTGCACATAATTGGTGGTTTCCTTATTACAAGAGAAATCTGCAGCTCACATCTCTACTAGCAATCTTTCTCCATTAACTGATTATCTTAAGTTCATCTTCTTAGCAAAGAAATCAACATTCCTAAACAAGAAAATATGCATCAACATCGAATACCAAAAGAATTGAGTACCAGTATCACCATTCTGTAGCTTTGACAATCCTTCATCTATCCTCTCCACCAAAAAATAGCAAAGTCATATGTTACAAAGAAGTTAGGGTGTTGTATTTTCACCCCCATGAACATGTATACAATCGACATTACCACACCAGGGCTGAAACCCAAAATATGACATAGTGAATAGAAAGTAGCCAGGAAAGGCTTTGCAAAAAAAATCAATTTGAAGGGTTCCTGGTCACTAGGGATGATGTGAAATTGTGAACCCCCTGCCTTAACCAGATGAGGTGGAAGCAACTTAACCCTAAAAAGAGATTTCAATTTTGTATACTCTTGCTTCATTTCTTCAAGATTAATAGGAACCAAGTCATCACTTGGCTCACTCAAATCAAAAGTCTGTTGGATAACATCTTTGTTAATTTCTAATAGAACCCCTCCATCATTATCTCTAATTACCCGTGTGATAGGGTCATATCTTTTGGCTACTGCTCTAAGTAAGTCCACATCAAGGAACACATTTGGAACAACTAGCTTTCCCATGTCGTACATCCATCCATTTGAAAAATGATGAGGAAAATTCCTCTGTCCATACCATAATCTGAACATTTCTAAGCCTATGAGTGGAACCCTAGCATCAACAATATTGCAATTATTACACACCAACCCCTCCCCTAGGATTTTCCCTCGCATCAACACCAAACCTTTCTTTCTATCATTTGTTGATAATGGAAATCGATCTAGGAAATCATCATACAACTTTCTTTTCAAATACTCAATGTGGCCAGAGTGCTGCTTGGTTGGTGCCATTTTAGACAAACTAGGGCCTCACTACAATGTTACACTTCAAGTGGCAATGACTAAGCCTAGATAGGAAATTACAGAGTAAAAACACTACAATTCCTCACAATTTATGATTAAATAATAGCCCTAACAAAAGATTTTAATGAACTCAATGAAAAGCATAGCAAACCCCTCCTTCCCAAATTTAGGTGTAGAATGACTAGGAAATAGAGAAAATTAACTCACGGTTTTTTCACACAAACTCCAATTTCTGGCTGTAGCTACTCACAATTTCACCTTTGGCTCTAAAACTATTTTCACAAAATACTTGGATGCTTTGTGATATAAATGAGATGAGTAAATTTATTTTATATCGATCAAATCCTACCAGTAGATGTCTCATCCAGCATTAAAGCTCACTCGCGAGCTGCACGAAGGTCTCCAACCATAATTTGATACATATTTAAATTTGAGCCGTTGATCTTTCAATTTGATCAAATCATCAATGACCATCTTTAAAATAGGCTGACATAATCACCAACATGGAAACAAAGGGGCCCACTATGTCATACACCATAAAGGAATGCCATGTGGCGGTTGCCTATGATATCACAATCCTTTGATTTACCATCCCGTCGATCTTTTTACCATAAATCCTGCTCCTTCAAAAATAGTTGCCATCCTTTCCATTAACTGTCGAGTAGCTTTTCCCTTAAAATCATAACATCTGCATTGAAATAAAACATGTGCATCTTGCAAGTGCATTAGTAATCCACCCCGTAATACATTTAAAACTGGCAAATGCTTTCTTCACTCCTTAGGCTTTATTGGATGAGACACGTGGCAGGCACCCGCGACATCGCGATCCCAAAATTTGTAATCGCGGGATGGCGGACACCATCAATCTTGAAGAGACAACTCATCAATGGTCACGCAAATTTCATCCTTTAGGAAGGGCACGTGGCACCCACCTATGATATCACAATCCCTATAATCCCTAATTGCGGGATAGTAGGCACCATTGATCTTGTTCCTTTAACACAGTCGCCAGCCATGTCGTTAACCTTCGAGCAGCTTTTCCAACAAAATTATAACATATCTGTCGATTTAGAACATGTGTGTCTCAAGAATATTTTAGTAATCTGCCCTTTAATACATTTAAAGCTGGCTAGTGTTTCCTTTACTCTTTAGGCTTCATCGGATGAGACACGTGGCGCCCACCCGTGATTTTGCAATCAACCCAAGAACCATCGTAGGATGGTGGGGAACGGCTCAGATCAAATGGTAGTTGGTCAGCGATAGCTCAAATTTGATCCCCCGGATAGGACACATGGTGCCTGCTTGTGATTTCGCGATCCTTCAATTCCTGATCATGGGATGGCAGGCATCATTGATATCTATAGGAAGTAGATCAATGATAGCACTAAATCAACCATTGCAAAATAAAACATTCATTAAAAGGAGAAGTGGGCATTACTGGGTGGATGACAAATTAAAAAATTATATTTATAGAAGAAAAATAAAATAAATTTACAATTTGTTTTATAATTTCACTTTTAACTTTAAGTGTTTGTTCACTCATTAAGTTGTATTTTTTTTACAATCACATTTTTATTTTAGATGTTTGTTTATAAAATATAAAGATGCATTAAAAATATATTAGAAATATTTTTCTTTATATTATATAGCATTCATAACATTAAATTAACATAGAATAATTTCACAATATCACTTAACCAATCAAGAAAAATTAATCATTACTATGCAACATTATTCTCACATCAAACTAACAAATAAACATTGAAAACAAATTTAGTTTTATATTATAACATTCATAACTTAAACCTTTTATACACAATATCAAGTTAATTATAAAACTCATAAAATTATTTATAAGCAACTTAAATTTTTAACAATTTAATAAAATATAATTTAATATAATTAAGAAAAATTAATAAAATTATAGATAATTTATGAAATATTGATTTACTTATCAAGAAAAAATCAATGATAAATTTACTTATTATAGATAAATTTACTGACCAATCTATTTTAACCATCAAGAAAAAATTAATCATTAGTGATTGCAACATTATTGGCACATCTTTTAAACTAACAAATAAACATCGAAAAAACATTTATTTTTTATATTATAACATTCATAACTTAAACCTTTTTATACATAATGTCAAGATAATTATAAAAATACATAAAATTATTTATAAGCAACTTAAATTTTTTAACAACATATAATAGAGTTTAGATTTAATATATCTCTCATATATCAACATAGGTAAATTTAAAAATATTTTAAATTATATAATTTCAAAACAAAATGAATGAATTTATAGAAGATTATTTTTATTAAAGTGATAGAATCTAATCCCAATACTAACATTAATTATAAGTCTAACCATAACCCCAACCCTAAAACTAACACTAATTAACTTCAAACCTAACTCTAATTTTATATCCAACCCTAAACATAACTATGATTCTAAAACTAACATTAATGAAACCCTAATTGAACCATAACCCTAACCCTAATACTAACCTTGCCCCAATTGAACCCTAACACTAACCCCAAGCTTTATCATGAGAACCTTAATCTTTACCCCAACCCCAACCCTAATCCTAATTGAATCCTATACCTAATTTTAATTAAAGTCTAACCCTATTTGAACCTTAAACTTAATTGAACTCATGTTTAGGTTTAGGGTTCAATTAAGGTTAGGGTTGAATTATGGTTATGATTAGGGTAAAAATTCAAATAGGATTATGGTTGGAGTTTAACTAAGGTTGCTATTCACTTAGGGTTAAGGTTTAATTAGTATTCAATCTGGGTTAGGGATCAATTAGGGTTATAATTTAATAAGGGTTTAATGAAGGTCAAGGTTAATGTTAGTCTTAAATTAGGGCTAGGATTTGAGTTAGGGTTCAATTAAGGTAAGGGTTATTGTCTATTTTAGGGTTAGGGTTCAATTAGAGTTCTCTAAGGTTTTGATACAATTAGGGTTAGGTTTCAACAATACCTAGGGTTACGATTATAGTTAAATTAGTGTTAGAGCTAGGGTTATAATACGAGTTCAATCAGGTTAGGGTCAAGGTTTAATTAGTGTTAGAGTTAGGGTTGCAATAATAAAATTTTCCATAATGATATGGAAAGGCATTCAATTGGATTCATATACAAATGCACAAATAAGAATTGGTAATTAAGAATTCTCTAGAACTAAAGTTATAACAACAAATACAATCCTTAGCTTAATCATTTGTTCTTTGTTAGGGTTGGCATAAGAATTTAACGGGGCCAACCGAGACTTAGGAAATAAAACCCTGCAAAGGAAATAAAGTATTAAAATCAAAGTTGGGTTTTAATTTTAATCCAGTGACATAAGCCTAAGCCATTAACCCCAGCGGTCCTGTCGCCGATGGCTTAGTGAAAGCATTTCATTAAATACTAACCATGCAATGTGTAGGTTTTTTAGATTCAAAGATATGGGAGAAGATCTCAATCATACCCCACCAACTCGTAGACCTAAGGTGTTGCCCTATTATTTGGTACAAGGTTAGCAAAAGGTAGATGTGTGTCCTATATGGATTAATGTTATTGGTCATGAGGAAGTTGAATGATGTTTCATTGGATTTCAAACCGAGTTAGCCCAAGATAAACTGTTTGATCTACCAACTCTTCAGGAGATCAACGGGCAGTATTCAAAGTTGGAAAATGACACATGGTGGTCATTTTATTGTACAACTGGTGAAGCATTAATGAATTATTCCTTGCTTGTGTAGTCAAGTTGATCTCAATCTGTGTGAAGATGTTGTGGGTAATCATGAAGGGTGATATTTGGATTCTCATGCAGCTCTAGTTAAATGGTGACAGTACATACACCACCAAATTGCCATGTTTGCACATGAATTTTTACTAAGCATTGATGAAGGTTTCCATTACCTCACACAATAAATACAAGAGGAATTAACTACTAATAGTGTCATTCTTGTAGCAGTTAGAACAGTTTGTGGGATGAGTCTAACCAAGTTTGAGTTCTTGTCTAAGAAGAGAAAATGAGTAAGTCAGTAAGGAGGTCTATTCATTTGAGCTCACAAAAGCTTGCTCCTACTATTCAGGAAGGTGCTTTGGTTGACAAGCCTAGGCTTGTGCCCACTAGATGTAGTAGAAGGTTGCAATTCCAAGATGTTGCTGCTCAATTGGTAGATGACAAAGGAAAGCAATTAGTGGTGTGCTCTATTACTAGTGTCGGTAGGAAAATAAGGTATGGCATGGCTCCTTATCTAGATGCCAACACTCACCCACTGACCTTATGAGCAGCACTTCTGATGATGTAACCAAGACTGACTTGGACTATTGTCGGTATTTAAGTCACTTCAATCACAGTCTGCCCTCTGATGAGGAAGTGATATATGTGGGCACATTGGTTGCTAAAACCCCAAGCAGATGGACTATAATCGTATTGGGCAAGGACAAGAAAGAGGAGGAGGCTAAGGGTCTATCGTATTGGGCAACAACTAGAAGCGGGTGTGTATACTGGGGTCTGAGTGTTGGTAAGGGAAGGGTGGCAGGTAAATAAAAAGTTGTTGTGGTGCCTTCGTGGAAATTTAGGTGCCTAGTTTTTTTGTGGGGATAGTGACAAGGGGATTTTGATGACAATTTTTGTTCCCTTTTCTTTTAGCTTTCACCAGTTCGTGTGCCACTATGTTTTGTAGATTCAACGTGTGGTAAGTTTTGAAATGAAAGTCAAATGCAATGGAGATTTTGTTCAAATGAAAATTTGTGGTGAAATTACATTTGAGACCAAAGCTTGTTGCTCCCTTGTCATATAAAAGGGAATTCAAGGTTCATTTGTAGGGAGAGAACTGATGAAAGCTCTAGCTAGGTTTTCAGTTGAATATATGGGTAGAAAGATAGTTTTGAGTTGAATATATGGGTAGAAAGATATCTTTCCTTTGATGAGGAAGTGATATCTATGACGCCATTGGCTGTTAAAACCCCAAGTGGATAGACTAGAACCATATTGGGAAAGGACAAGAAAGAAGAGGAGGTTTAGGGTCTACCATATTGGGCAACAACTACAAGCGGGCGTGTATACCAGGGTCTGAGTGCTGGTAAGGGTAGGGTGGCAGGTAAATAAGAAGTTGTTGTGGTGCCTTAGTGGAAATTTGGTTGCCTTATTTTTTGCGTGGATACAAAGGGGATTGTGATAACAATTCGTGTTCCCTTTTCTTTTACATTTCCCCAGTTCATGCACTATATATGTTTTGTAGATTCAACGTGTGGGAATTTTTGTAATGAAAGCCAAATGCAATGGAGATTTTTTTCAAATGAAAATTTGTGGTGAAATTACATTTGAGCTCGAAGCTTGTTGCTCCCTTGTCATATAAAAGGGAATTCAAGGCTCATTTGTAGGGAGAGAACTGATGAAAGCTCTAGATAGGTTTTTAGTTGAATATATAGGTAGAAAGATATATGTCCTCAGATGAGGAAGTGATATATGTGGTGCCATTGGCTGTTAAAACCCCAAGCAGACGAAATAGAATAGATATCTTGTTTTGAGTTTTGGATGAATATATGCAAATTATCTTAAATTGTATGTAGATATGACTTATAAGCATGAATAAACGTATAATTCTAATATATTTTCTCTCCTTATGTGGATTTGAGTGAATTTTGAATGAAATGTTAATGATGTTGTCATTATTCTTTTGAGAATTTGTTCAATTTTGTGTCTATGTTTTGGGTAGAATTCAATTTTAAAATTTTGAGGTTTCATATTTATATGTGTGAGATTGATCTAATATTCCAGAAAATGAATGTTAAAATATCATGAAAAAAATGGGCATAGAATGAATGTAGAAGTAAAATTATATTTGCATATATTCATAAAATAAGATCTAATAAACAAAAAATATATGCAATTAAAAATAAAGGAAAAATAATTCAACCCAAATTTAGATAAGAGAGATAATTAGATTATATGATAACTTTAAGGCTAGGGTTAGGGTTTGATTAGGATTAGTGTTCGCTTAGGGTTATGATTAGAGTTATGAATCTACAATTAGGGTTCAATTAATGTTCACTTAGGGTTTCTTTCTTGGGAGAAGTTTATTGAATGGTAAGTGTATTTTATAAAATTAATATGTCAAGAATTAATTTTAGATAATACTACATGTGGTTTTTCATATGGTATTAAATTGTAGATTAAAATTGACAATAGATTTCCTTCCTTCTTTTGCATTGTAAGCTACCATAATATATGGCCTTAAAATCCTATTCATATTTTGAGCTTTTCTAAACTATACAACACGACATCCAACAAATAAATTTGTTATGCATTTTTTCCAAGCACAAATCCTTAGAATTCTTAATGTGTTACTTAGGTTAATTCTTTATTGCAATAAATAAATACACACTAATATATATATTATGGATTTGAGGGAAAATATTAAAATGTTTATATATATATAGAAAAATTTAAATGCAAGGGATTCAAGTACATACCTTTTCTTTTGTTAATGTTGATGAAGATACAAATATTGATGAAGTGCCAAATTTGATGACATGATATAAAAAACTAGAATATCTTTGCTCTATGTGGCACTTGAAATTTTGTAAAAACTATAACTAACTCTACATCAAATTTGTGACTTTGGACCTATTTTGCATCAATAAATATGAGCTTTGACACATGCCTCCTAATCTAGCATACAATATGTACTTAAATGCTCAAAATAGTTGGGAGTAGTGTTGAGATTGGTGGATCTTTGGGAAGGTCCAATGCTTCACCTTTGTATCTCTCCCTATAGATAGAGGTAGAGATGAGTATAGAATGAGAAAGGAAAATAGATAGAAATAGATAGAGATATACAAAGATAAATAAATTTAAAACAATAACAATAAATTTAAAAGTAGAAATGTTCATCAATCATTAGATTTAGTATTGATAGCATCAAAGAAGTATATCATGACAAAATGGCATTAAATAACTTAGATATATCCACTATTTTTTTTTGCAAATGTTTGAATACATTGTTAACATTATACACATTCAAGCATTTGAATGTTATGAAACCTATAGGTTTGCAATTCAGTCTAATAAAGCTTTGCTCTCAGATGAAAAATCAAACTTTGTTGTTTTTATGACTGTGCATTTAATCCTTTGTTCAAGTATATAAGTCTCTTTTTTCACTTGAAGTTTAAATATGTATCTGTTGAAAAGGACCTTTTGTATAATGTGTGAAAAATTAACATCATCTTGTTTTTCATGCTTCAAAATGTTCAATTCTTTTGTTGTTACACCCATAATTTCTTCTGCCACTTCTTCAAAAGTTGTAATCCAAGTGAATGAAGTATGGTCTTGCACTTTGCATTGAAGTATATATTTATAATCACATTTAGGGAAATTTTTATCACATCTTCGAAAATACCACTAACCATTTTCATTAGTGTTTACCTTCTTTTTGCAGTGCCTATCTCCAATTTTCAAGGGGCATATTGTATAACAAAATTTTTCTACCTTAATGAAAGATATGGTAGCTTTTGGGTAAGTGCAACAAGATGGTTCCCAAAAAGGGGGCTTAAGTGGCCACTCTTTTTTTGAGATCGAGAAATGCTGACCTTGGACGTGAAATTGAGGATAGTTACACTCAAAATTTTGAGATGGAACAAAAACAAGGATCAAAGTGCTCTGAGTCTACTTTCTAAACTACTAATTTATTTTTAAAATGGTTGAGATTAAGGTGTTCAATGGGAGAGAGTGGGAGAGGGTTGGAGAGAGTTCCAGAGAGTGGGAGAGTGGGAGAGAGGGTGGGAGAGAGTGAGTGAGTGGGAGGGTGGGGGAGGACTGGGAGAGAGGTGGGAGGTGAGTGAGTGGGAGAATGGGTTGGGAGAGTGGGAAGTGTGAGAGAGAGGGTGGGAGGGGTGAGAGAGAGTGGGAGGGGGCAGGTGGGAGAGGGTAGGAGAGAGGTGGGAGAGGGTGGGAGAGAGGTGGAGAGAGGAGGAAGTGGAAGAGGGTGGGAGGTGTGGAAGAAGGTGGGAGAGAGAGAGGGAAGAGAATTTACAGGAGAGAGAGGTGAGAGAGGGTGGGAGAGGTGGAGAGAGAGGGGAAAGGGTGGGAGAGAAGGGAGTGGAGAGTGTGAGAAGGATGGGAGAGAGGGAAGAGGGTGGGAGAAGGCGGGGTCCAGGCAGGAGAGAGAGTGGGAGAAGGTGGAGTGGAGAGGGAGGACTAGAGAGGTGAGAGAGAGTGGGAGGGGTGGGATAAGGTGGGAGAGGGTGGGAGAGAGGGTGGGGGTGGGTTGGAGTGGGTGTACACTGTTAAAAACTACTTTATTGGGAATGCAAGTGCATTATGAATAAATGAGATAATACCATAGCTGAGAGAGGAGGGTGGGAGAGTCGTGAGCCCCAAAGAGGTGGGAGAGATTGGGGGAGTGGGTGAGAGGAATTTGGTATGAGAGGATGGGAGAGTGTGGGAGGTGTGGAGAGGTGGAAGAGTGGGGAGAGGGTGGGAGAGGAAGTCGAGGAGGAAGTGGGAGGGTGGAAAAGTGGGAAGAGCTGAGAAGGTGAAAGAAGTTGGGGAGAGAGTGGGAGATTGGGAGAGGGAGGGAGAGTAGAGGGTGGGAGAGGTGTGAGAGAGGGTGGGAGAGGGTGGGGAGAGGGGAGTGGGAGAGATGGAGGGAGGGAGGAAGAAGAGTGGGAGAGAATGGGAGAAATTAGGAGGGAGGTAGGAAGAAGGTGGGAGAGAGTGGGAGAGGGTGCAAGAGAATGGGAGAGAGTGGGAGAGTGGGAGATAGGGAGGGAGAGAGTAGGAGACAGTGGGAGGGGGTGGGAGAGAGTGGGAGGGGGTGGGAGAGAGTGTGGGAGAGTGGGAGAGAGTGAAGGTGTGGCTACATAGGGTTTCTATACATAGTATTTGTAGGAGAATGGTATCTCTATTTTGAATTATTCTAAACCTTAATGTTTCTATGTAGTAGTTTTTAAATTCATTTTGTTTTTATACTCTCTAATTAATAGTTTATATATTGTACTCTCTCTATACATGATTTTTAGCAAGATTGGGGACAATAATAGAACCTTCATTTATTTATTTTAAAAGACTAAGAAATGTATGAAAATTTGACAACATGAAAACAATGAAAATAAAAGTGAAAACAAAAAATTAACATAGTAAAAATGGCCAATCGTGTGCCAAAAATGAAAAGAACCATTTGTTGTTACTCTAATATTTTAAACACATACTAAATTACCAAGTGCATTTTATAAATATATCATGCAAGGAGCACAATATTGGGAATCAATGTGAATGATTCTCATCAAGAAATTAGACAAGATTTGAGATTGAAGGACCCAAGCTCTTTGTAGGTTTTCAATGAATATTTAATTAGCCACTAATAGGAACAATAAGAAAATAGATAAATGTGAAAATAAATCCTAATATCTAAGAGTATTGTGCTAAGAATTACATACATATCTCATAAATTTCAATAGAGTCATGAGACACATTTATAGAAATAAAGGAAAGAAATAGCTATTTAGATAGTTATTAATCTACAAAAGATTAGGACCTATGTACTTCAAGAGATTAATAAAAATAAGTTTTAATTTATAATTTTTAAATTTGATAATTTTGAAATTATCATTTATGTAAAGTAAAGATAAAATATTTTTCAACAAAACAAATAAAAATGACAAACAAATAATGTGATTAATCAAGAATAACATGATATTGCAAAAAATATAATAAATAAAATAATATGCATAATTGTACATAAGCCATCAAAAGTCTAAGTATACCTATCTTTATAAAAAAAAAATCTTTAAAATGACTAAAAATTATTAAAACTTATTAAGCTCCATGAAAAAACACTACCTTCCATATAAAAAGTATACAACATGATACTTATAGAAAACAAATTATGTAGGATACCAAAAAATTGTTAAAAAGATAAGATAAGATAAAATTATAAATGAAATTAATCATATTAATTTCATAGTTAAAAAGATAATTCTATGGATCTTTAATATATAATAATATTTAAATCTTTATTTAAAAATATATATTATATTTTATAAACTTATACATTAAATTTTTTAATATTTAAGTTATACTAAAATCTAAGATGTTCAATATTCATTATTATTTTTAAATTATAATATTGATTAAAGATATATAATTATATTTATAAGATTTAAATTCAATAATGAACTTAGAAAATATTAAATCAATCAAAATTGTTTCTATTATCCAAAATACTATATATGTGAATTATAAACTATTATAATATAATATTTAAATTTTCTATTTCAAATGTTAAATAATTCTAATGTTAAATTTTTAGAATTATAAACTTGCCTTTTAATGATGTCAGTAAGTTTTTTAATTAAAATTAGTTTTTCAAGCATATATTAACATACCTAGATATATTCACCAAAATCTATTATCTATTATTGATTATGTAATTTTGTATGTATAATATACTTTTAAAAATATAAAAAATATATTGTTGAAAAAAAAAAAAAATTAAATTAAACAATATATTTTTTAAATTAGAAATATATTAGAAATATTTTGAATGTATTCAACTATCAAAATATGATTTTTTTTAATATACCACTAAAATCACTTGTTGCCCTAATTTCTCCGCTTTTGCTCATTTTTAATGAATTTCCCCCTGGCCTTGTCAAATATTTCATTTTAAATGTTTTACTTTGGAAGCAATGAAACATTTAAAATATATCACACAAAAATCTCCTCGGGCCCCACCTTGTACACTCCACATGGCAGCCAACTGTGATTTCGCAATCAACCAAAGCACCATCACGGGATGGTGGGGAACAACTCAAATCAAAGGATAGTTGATGAACAATCGTGCAAATTTGATCCCTAGATGGGACACGTGTTGTTCACCCGCGATATCGCAATCCTACAATTCCCGATCACGAGATGGCGGGCAACCGTTGATCTTGAAGGCATTTTGATCGACGAGAGCACGAATTTCATCCTTCTGAAAAATAAAATATTCATTAAAGGGCAAGGGGACATTACTAGGCGAATGGAAAATGACATAAGTTTTTTTAAAACCGTTTAACACAGGGCCAACCAGGACTTAGGAAAATAAAACCTGCGGAGGAAATAAAATATTAAGACCAAAGGGACCAGGCCTAGATGGAATGATGGGGCATAAGATGTTTTTAAAACCCTTCGAAAAAGGTAACGACAAAATAGATCCTGACCAAGGCATTAGGTAAACACAAGGGTTTAAGATGAAGAAAAAGATAAAACCCCAGCCCTAAGAAATTTTCCAACAGCATGAAAGCCCAGTGACATAAGGTAGGGCATGAGTGAAACATTAGGAAAAAAAATTAAAGTTCCATTAGTACAAGCATTGGATAATTTTATATTAATAGTTTGTCCTATCACAAATATTAAAGGTGAGCACAATAAATAACATGTATTTTTTGATTAAATGTGAACTATTTTCAAAAAGTTATAGTGTTCAACTATTTTCTAAAATTCAAAGAACGATGTCTTGTGAAGGTTTTGTGGAGTGTTGTAAGAGATTTCTACAATCTTCTAGACTCTATTAATTACAAGTCACCTAAAAATCACCTTTTCATCACTAAACAAGTCCTATTTTGAAGTGTTGTAAAGTCTTGTAACAAGTTTTCATCCTTTTCTAGGCATATTTTCACTATTTATCCCGTTCTCATGCTTTATTTGACCCCTTTATGCCCTCATATGTCTTAATTAAGTGTATTTTTTAGTATTATCTAGAAAAACAACATTAAATACAACATATTTCCTGACACACATTTTCAGGTCCTAGGTGGGACCCATTCGCCATGGGTGGAAAATGAGTCCCCCTTGGCCCCAAATTCAAAATATTTTAAATTTCCTTTCAGGATTTTATTCAAAAACACTTGATGTTAGCTTGTGATGAGGTATGAATGGGTAACTAAGGTACATGTGTATAAATAAGTGATTTTTACCTCATTTCAACCCCCATTCATCAAGTTCATTTATTCACCTATTCATTCAAGCATTCAAGCACTATTCAAGCACTTTGAAGAAGCCATTGATATTACTTCAGACTTGCATCATCAAGGGTTTGGTAAGTTGATAGCATTTACATGTTATTAGTTTATCATTCCTCTGCATTTCATTATTTTATTAAGGGTTTGATTACCAAAAGTGGGGTTTGACTAAGGAAAACCCCTATTCCATGTTTATTTGCAGCCTTTTGTGTGAAGATTTGATAATATTTTTGGTGTTGAAGATTATTTTACAATTCAACTAGGTGCTTCAAGTCAATTCAAGTCTATTTCAAGCTTGGAGAAGGTTTTATGTTTGTTTCCTGCAAAATTGACTTCGACAACCTGACAAGTAGTGATTCCTAGATTTGCTGTTGTAGAGTTGTCTCTTGATTTTTTAGAAATTTGGGAGAGGACTGATTAGATTCCTATGGAAAATGAGTCCCACCTTAGGATTGAAAATCTGAATTTTGTCAAATTCTAGATCTCGATAGATAAAAATTTGTTTTTGACAATTTTTCACCTAGAGGACTAATTTGCCACCCTGGGTGAATGAGTTCCACTATGAAAAATCAAATGATTTTAGCTAGCATCCACAACATTTCAGATTCATGATACTTCAACCAGGTGCACTATGATTTAACTCATTTCTTTTTGTTCTGCATATTTTCTTCATTTACTTCATTGTTTGCATATCACAATGTGTTTTCAAACATAACTTTAATTTCACTTTTGCATTCATTTTCATTCATTTAGATTAGTCAATTACATTTAGTTAACTTTAGTTAGCTTAGAAAATATTGCACATAAAATAATTTGAATGAACCAATAGCATTTTTTCTCCTATCTCTCTCCTTTTAGGTGAAAAACCCTAGAAGAGCAAGAGTTGTCCATAGGAGACAAAAATCAATGGTTCAATATTTATATGTATATATATGTATATGTATACATGTGTATATATGCTTATGTATACATGTATATATATATGTTTATATGTTTACATGTATATATATCTATATATATATCTATATATATATATATGTATGTATGTATGTATGTATGTATGTTTTATATGGGTATTTTGCATCAATGATTAATTCATTGTTCATGCCTTTCAGTCTCTACTTATTGTTCCTTTTGATAGTAGGTTGGAGGGTTAACATTGATGTACTGCAAAATGTGCGAGAAAGTATATTGATTAAATTGCATTGTCAAAAGAGCCATTTCAAATAGTAAGCGATATTAGAAAGAATAAAACTTAACAACCACCAAACTAATTTAATTGAAGAACAAACAAAGCATACATCTAATTAGTAAATGTTTTTATGCATATGCAATGCATTTTCGGTGTGGGAAAACAAATATGATGAAGTATATTAATATAAGACATATAACATGTTCGACACAAAGGAAAAAGCCACAACAATTAACACTTTAGTATGGGAAAATTCAAATAGCCAAGGAAAAAAGAAATGCACAAAACATATTGGTGCAAGACAAGCAATCTATGAAAGAGTTGTAAGGCATCTTAGAAAAACACTTAAGAAGCAGACATAACTAATAGTTAAATATATATATATATATATATATATATATATATATATATATATATATATATATATATATATATATATATATATATATGCTATATATATATATATATATATATATATATATATATATGTATATACATACATATATGTATGTATATATATATATATATATGTATGTATGCTGCTATGTATATATATATATGTATATATATGTATATGTATACATGTATAAATATATGTATATGTATATATACATGTATATATATGTACATGTTTACATGTATATATACATATGTTTTACATACAAATTTTGCATAAATGATTAATTTATTGTTCATGCCTTTCGGTCTCTACTTATTGTTGCTTTCGATAGCAAGTTGGAGGGTTTTAACATTGATGTGTTGCAAAATGTGTGAGGAAGTATATTGATTAAATTGCATTTTCAAAAGAGCCATTTCGAACAATAAGAGATATTAGAAAGAATAATACTCAATAGACACCAAACTAATTTAACATCTAATTAGTAAATGTATCTATGCATATGCAATGCATTTTTGGTGGAGGAAAATGAATATCATGAAGCATATTGATATAAGACATATAACATGTTCCATACGAAGGAAAGCCACATCAACTAACACTTTATTATAACTAGGTTCATACAGTCAAGGAGAAAATAAATGCACAAAACATATTGGTGAAAGGCTAAGTAATCTATGAAATAGTTGTAAGGCATCTTAGAAAAACACTTAAGAGGAAGACATAACTAACAGTTGAATGGGAGAAGAATATCATGAAAAAACATCAAGAATAGAAGAGGGCAATCACCTGTACAAAATGCTATGAGATCAAGACCACAATGGTTGTTTCAACAATGGAACTTAATCAAAGTATACTATGCCACACTATGACATTCAATATTCCTTTTACTTTGACCACCCACATTTGTTGTTCCCACCCCTAATGTACAAAAAAAGGGGGATCTATTAACCCTAGAGAAAATAAACACTTACCATTCAGTTTTTGTGTATCTAGGACACCAACTCCAACACCGCCAACCCATGTAATCATTAAGACCCACACTGTCAGCAAAAATATATTGAAGTCACTTCCCGCGGGTATGTCTCTCGTGCAAGGAAAACCAATTCATAGCTAGGCTGACAGAAATCCCGTTGGGGACCTCAAACACATAGCCTATCCGCCAAGGTAGCTCTGGTGCTACCTATGATTCTTAAGTCTTTTCCTACGAGTTTTTTACAATTTCCCTATGTTTTCTATAATATTTAGTACAGATTCCACGTACAAAGCATGCTAGCTCCACTGTTTCCAACCTAGACAATTACGAAGATCCACATCGCCACAAAAAAAACCCGTTCAAACACCTATTTGGATATTTTGCATAAATATTTTGTCTATAATATTTAATGCCAAGCAATGTAGCTCCTATGTTAATTGGTATAACACAAAAGATGAACATAGATAACCAAAACAATAACCCAAGGAAAAAAATCACTAACCATAAACATATTTTTTGATGAAAGAAAGAAGATTTAACTACAATTTCTCCTATGGTAATGGGTATAAAGCCAAAGATGCACAACCATAACTACAAACAATAAACAAGGGCCACAAAAATTACTGACCCCAACCATATTTTTTTGAAAAATGAAAGAATATTTAACTTCATTTTCCCCAAAGCCACACTAAATAGAGCTCCTAAAGCTAATTTGTAGCAATAATCTATGCAAAATGAGTACAACCCCACATACTTCATTGAAAATTCGAGCTACATCACCTAACACTAAATATTATAGAAAAATAGAGAAATTCTAAAAGACGTACTAGGATAACACTCAACAACCAAAAATTAGTAACCTTAACAATATTTTTGATAAAAGAAACAAGATTTAACTACAATTTCTCCACCTGTAAAGAACAATAATCTCTTTGAAGTCTCAAAAATAGGTATAATGCCAAAGATAGAAACATATAACAAGAAGAAATTAATATTAAATTAATCATCTATGCAAAACACCCATGCAAAAATTAGTATAACCCCACAAGCTTCATTTAAAATTTGAGCTACATCACCTAGCACTAAATATTATACACAAATAGAGAAATTGTAAAAGAGCTATTGGAATAACACTAAATAACCACCAAATTAATTTTATCTCCAATATGTTAATGGTTTCATACAAACCTAAACCCTACACATGGATAACTACAATTGCTCCTATGGTAATGGTTGCAACACCAAAGATACACACATATAACCAAAACAATAGACCAACAATGAAAGAAATTTTTTTTAACTACAATTTCTCCTATGGTAATGGGTATAAAGCCAAAAATGCACAACCATAAATACAAACAATAAACAAGGGGCACAAAAATTACTGACCCCAACCATATTTTATTGATGAAAGAAAGAAGATTTAATTGCAATTTCCCCAAAGACACATTAAATAGAGCTCCTAAAGCCAATACGTAGCAATAATCTATGAGAAAAGAGTACAACCCCACACACTTCATTGAAAATTTGAGCTACATCACCTGACACTAAATATTATAGAAAATTAGAGAAATTGTAAAAGAGGTATTAGAATAACACTTAACTTAAGAGCCAAAAATTAGTAAACCTAACCATATTTTTTTGATGAAAGAAAGAAGATTTAACTGCAATTTCTCCACCCGCAAAGAGCAATAATCTCTTTGAAGTCTCCAAAATGAGTATAACACCAAAGATAGAAACTGTAGACACGTCAAATTGATATTATGCATCACATTCACTTATCAAATAAATAAATCAAGTTTATTTGTCAATCTCCTAAAGTCATCAACTTAAATCAAATAAATAAAACTTGATCTTATCATCAACCTTTTTAATCAAATAAATCAAACATCCATCATAATGCATTTCCATCCTTTCTGATTTAAATAAATCAACTATTTATCTCAAAAAGGTCAAAACATCCTAATCATCATCCTAGCTAATTAATCCTGATTAAATGCTAATCTCACCCACTTGCATTCTCTAGATTTAGCCACTTGCACATATAAATTAATTTATTAATTTATTAAATTCAATATTTTCCATCAACATGGCATTTATGGGGAATATTCCCTCAACTTTGAATTCAAAGGCAAGTTGATTTGTCCCTCCAACATTGCATTTATTGCTCATTTTCTTGTCCCTCACTTAGCATTTACTCTCAAATTTGAATTCAAATTCTCCCTCTCATGGGCACATTTCCCTAATCCTGTACATCCATTGGCCTATCACATGATGACAAGTGTCCTTCTTTCATTGGTCCAATCTTAGTCCCACATTGGTGTCTCTTCAACACTTAGCATTTTGACAACCCTTAAATAGAAGGTTCAACATTGAGCAAATTCTCCACAATCTCTTCACAACTCCATCATCTACACAGCTTGATGCAAGGTCATTCTCTTTGAGAACTAATCTTGTCCATTTATCATCTCCATATCCATAGCAATTTCATCACTAGCTTATCAATCAAGGATTGGGAAAGGGTCACTAGCACATGTGACACCAATCCACTATGAGATGAAGTTGATTCATGTTGTTGGTATGCTTATTTGGTTTTTCTTGTTGTTTTAATATTTTAGTTAGCATATCAAACATGTTTCATTATCTCATAGGGATGTTGAGGATTATTTTGGTTTTAAAATGCTAACCATATGCAGATTTTCACATCCACATTATCGCGCTAGAAGGAGGGCTTGCGTATATAGATAATTCTCTTTTCATTTCTGTTCTTGACTAGATCATGCAACTCATTTTAAATAAAGCATTTCCTTTGAGCTCTTCATAATGAGTGTAGATCTTAAAGTTTTTTTTTTCTTTGTCTTAGTAGAGGTGCATTTACGTTTACAATTGCCAAATAATTGTTCATAATGCTTGAGCCTTTCTCTATCATACGAAATTTTCTTTCATGTCAGTACAAACTCTAAGAATTTTGGTCCTTGTTAATGAATGTATCTACAACATCATTCTACATTGGCTACTGCACTTTAATGAAATGCACGCTCCTTTATATGGCATGGGTAAACTAAAAGTCAAAATCACTTGGCCCTTAGAAAAGTGTAGGACTACCCATTGCATTACTTTTTGAAAGTTCCCCTGAAGCTATGAACAAAAAAATAAGCCACTCAGCTGACTGTTATAAATGACAAGCAACCTTCCCTCTTTTCTAAGCTGGTAATTATTCTTCATGCCTAATTTTGAATTTAAATCCATGAGGAATAAATATATTTGGATTCAATCTACATTCCATGCATACTTGTCGTGAATAGGGACCTAGGATATAAGAGAATTTAATTTCATATAGGATGATGGGATGGAATCAGAGAGGCATCAGAGGGGTTTGACTAATTTGATGATAACACCTTACTACTTCCACATGCTAACTATTTCTTACACTCAATTTGAGCTGCTTCAATTTCCAGTGGCAATAATGCGACATGACAGGAACTTATTCCTACTACGCAAGACATGACTTATTCATTATTTGAATCCATCACATAGATTCATCAGCCAACCTCTCAAGTCGTAAGCTATTAGAGTACATTTATTACTTAGCGTGTGGGAGAGATTGCGTAGAATTTCTGTATGAAGTGCATTGGCAACCAAATTTTTTAGTATCACACCTACCAAATGCATTGACTTGATAACTACAAATTTGTTTTACTCTTTATACTGAGCTTGGTGTCTGCAGATCGCTCCTATGGACATATAATGCAAACCAGAATGTGTACATTCTCCAAGAGAGTTGTGCACTGATGCTCTAGGCTCACTGCAAATCATGGCATTCGATGATACCACATCCCTCATATTAGTAGTTCAGTGTGCTGGAGAGGGTCGCATCTAAAAGTAAAGGGATCATTCATATCAGAAAAAAAAATGGTGCCATCTATTCCCTACATACTATGTTTTACCTTGACTTTCAAGGTTTTTTGCATGCGATTTGAAGTAGCTTATGTCTGCGTGTATTCCCTTTTCACTTATTTCCATGGCTTTTTCAAGTGGTCTTCTTTAGAATAAAATGGAAATGGTGGTTATGATAGGAGGAGAGCAAGGAAACATCAGTTGAATTTATACACCTGCCAACTAGATCTAAAGTCTTTTTGAGTGATGCTTTGGGCACGATTTTCTGACCTTCCAAATGCATTTGCTTAAAAGTTTCATTCAAATGCGCCTGTCTTGTTCATTTTCTTCTGCGAATGACATCAATTTTTAAGTTTTGTCAAAGAGTTTACGTGCCCCCTTAGCCTTGTTTGTCTGTTGTTCTCCAGAAGCTGGTCTTTAATCTTCTCCACTGCAACAAACCAGCTTGGCACAACCCTATAAAGGAAAGGTGTATCTGATTTCCAGCAGAAGGGATAAGAATGCATTATGCTGCCTAAACTAACCAATCTTCCCTTAGCCTTCAAAGCAGCTATAATATCCTTGTCAGCGTCTTTTACATATCGGCCTTTGAAGTCAACAATCTTTTCTGTAAAGCACCCATCTGCATCCACTGGGACTATAAGATCCCCACCCTTTTTAATAATACTTGCATCTGAATAGACACAATAATCATCTTCTCTGAATGAAGGAGCACAATGCACTACCCCAGTACCACTGTCATCTGTCACATAATTGTCTGCAACAACTCTGAAGGCAACATCTGAGAGCTCCAAGAAGAAGTCAAACACTAGCTGGTACTTTTTATTGACTAGAACAGAGCCCTTAAATGTCTCCAGCAATTCATATGAATTAGTATCCAATGCAAGTCCTATTTTTTCCTCCCGAGGAACTTTTGGCTTGACTCTTGCTTTTGTTCCTGAATCTTTTTATTTTGAAGGAGTGTTATTAGAAACATCTACTTTTACCTTCTTAATACTTGTTTGGCATGATACAGTGCAAGAAAAGTTTCTTAACATTTGAGATAGTGCAGGGGAGTTTTTTATCATTTGAGACAAAAGATGCATTATCATTAATAACACCTATCAAGAAATCTTCTTTCATCAAGCATAGGCAGAAGGAATTTATGATGAAACCTAATCTTTGACTTTCATTGCATTTCCAACTAGGTAACTTGCAAATTGTGTGTACTAAAATTTCAGGGGGGCAATTTCCATTTGGTTAGCGTACAAAGTGAATTGGATGGTTTGTTCTATTTAGTGATAATTAAATATGTTAAGATGCTCTCAAAAGCAAAGTCAATTTCTATATGATCAACATAGGGCAGTAAAGAGTCATTCCACCACTGAATGAAATGACTTTTTGTTTGTCTACTCACAACATGGATGGTAAAAGGTATTCAATGTAGCATGTTAGCATTGTGTTCACATCAAATTGATATATTTTGTTCATATCTTACTCATGGCTCAATGTTCACAATTGACTTTCAAACTTTTTACATTATTATAGTTATTGTGAAAGGATTAACAGTTGAGGTTAAGAGAGTGCTTTCAAAAAGTTCATTCTTTATGGTTGGTTTATTTGCTCAATACCTTTAGTGATGTAAATTATGATAAGGGAGGGGGAAATTTTAAAACAAGTATGATGTCTTCTCATATAGGATCATTAAATGACTTACTTATAAACCTTCCTTTTATTATCATCACTTAGGAACATGTTATTTTTTGAAGTTAAATCAAAATAAGTTGGATTCTCACATAAATTGTCTTTTTTGTTTATAGGTACAAGGAAAGTGAAAAATCAACAAAGGTACAAACGAAGGAAAACAACGAAGGCACAAGGCACAAGGAAAATGAAAGGAGGAGGATTTTTTTTTGTTTTTGAAAACTCAAAGTGTTTTTAAATGCTTTAAGTGTTTGTTCAACACTTCTTTACGAAATTTTTACCATTTTGCTCCTAGGACACTAATTTTCGTTTGGGTCTAAAAAGAACAATTTGATTTTTTCCATTTGCAAAAGGTTAAAATTCAAGCTTAGACACTTACTAGATTTTGTTTTGGGCTAAAAATTGGACAAGCAATCTTCATATTTCATTTGGTACTTGAAACGAATCAAACAATTGCTTTGGAAGCATAAAATGAATGTGTGTTTGCCTTGTTTTGTGGTTACTTACTTAAACTAAAGTCATTGAAAAGGACGTATGCGCTTCTCTCGCGCTTCCAAGCGATCTTGAGAATCAAAAGGCCTTTTTGGTGATTTTGGCATAAGATAAAGTGATCACCTCCACACTTCGATGTGGGCTTAAAATTGAACAATATCTTGTGCGAGTGTGAGTATGGGCATTTTCACATACATTCTCTTTCTTTTTGCTGTCAAAGATTGATCGAGTTACGGATTGTTTCTTTGCTTGATTTTGTCTATCCTAGAGGGCTTGCCTTGGGGAAAAAGTACTCACCTAAGGGAACGAGTCAACCAGTAACACTTTAAAGCCAAGAGTATTTCCAGTCGGGATATAAATGTGGGTATTGGTTAAACGCCAGTATCATGTGGTTGGCTCCGACAAGATGGATCCAAAAGGGGACTCTTGTCGTATGGGTCAATCTCCACGAATAGAAAGTCCTTACTAGAACCCATGTTCTAGAATTGGCCAAAATCCTTAATCTATTTGCTGGTGCAAGAATGGTCATTCTGAAGCCACCCCACACTTTTACGGTTTTTAGTAGAAATGGAAAACATGCCATGGGAGTTTCATGGGTGTTGATGTTTGGTTGCCCCGATTGACGTTAATGAGCTGTGGAGGGGAGCTAGTTGGGTCAAGCATCTAACCATTCACTAAAGATAAGTGTAGCTAGACTTGTCCAAGTGGGGATTCAACAAATATTGTCTTTCACATCCATAGGGCTTGTACTTGTTCTTTATTCGGAAACACAGTGTGTTTATTAAAAACATTGCAAAACCAACATTCAACATCATCATCAGAATTTCAAACCCCTTTGTTAGAGAAAATACCTTTCACAAAACCCAAGAACTATTACTTACCCTTGGGATTATGTCCTTAGAGGTTTCTAAGTAATTGGGTTTACATCTTAATTTTCTCTTACAAAGGTCAACATTAGGCAACCCTTGTCCTAATTTCTTGGAACTTCCACATAGCACTTTGTGGGACCAAAAGAAGTTGTGACATTGGACATTCAATTTGAAACCTAATCAAGAAGTGTATTTGTGGTAAAAAGAACTCATTAACCAAAGATAACAAATTGGACCCCACACATATGCTTGATATCTTTTGGTCATATGATTTTCATGCAAAACATTGGTCTTTTGAGTTTGAAATTACTCTTAGAGAAAAGTGTGTTCTTCAATACCTTGGACTAGTAATCAAAGTCTCTCTAAGTCTCTTAGGATCAAATAAAACACTTCATCCATCCAAACATTTATCAAAACCCATCCCACAAACAACTTTAGAGCTTTTGAAAATATCATTCTAGACTTAGGTGCATCATCAAAATCAAAATCACCTTATTTAGTTAGGTGTATGGGAATGCATCCTTTCTCATACCTCTAGTTAAATTAGCAATCCTTTGAACAAGTTCATCCTAAGACCACATCCAACATCTTAGGGTTTACAAGTTCATCATCCAAATCAAACAATCAAAATCAAGCCCTAAGTCTAGCATTGATCCAAAATCCCTAAACGTTCAACACTCATATCATTTACCTTTCATCCTTCATCTCGTCATTGGTCCTAAAAACCTTAGAAGTCACTTTCATAACAAGGTCAAAACACAAGGAGAACATGGAATACAAACTTGATCCATACATCTTGAGTAATGCAAATCAATTGAATCTTCAAAGCCTTACAATTCCAATTGATTATCAAAACTCAACTTATACAATCCATACATGGGACCATTACCTTCAAAAAATGTCAATAGAAAAACAAGTGTGAGTATGTCCAAATCAAATATTGGAATGCAATTCTCAATGGTAAATCCAATCCCAAACCTACAAGTCTATCAATCGAACAATCAATGCATGAACCTTGAAACGAACAATTTCATCCCACTAAATTCATAAGTGCCAAAGGAGAACGTACCAAGTGCAAGTTTTTGAAACATGAATCCATAAAACTTTGGGATGGAAACATTTGCAAATCATACGAATATTTGAAACATGAACAATGGTCAATTTCAACCCATCATGCCAAATCTAAGTGTCATCACAAATTAAAATATTGTCCAAAATCAAACACAACTACACAATCCAAATTTGCTTAAACAAGAGCCTAATCAACTATATCAAGGGAGTCAAGATCAAAATCAAGAACAAAATTGGCTAGATCAAATTGTTGTGCTTTCCAAAATAGTTGAGGCATTGCACCAAGGGAAATCTCCACCACTATTACCAACATCATTCCTTGGTTTAGGGCTTCCCCCTTTACCTAGCAGCAATCAATCCACCCAAATCAATCAACCTAATGTCAATTAAACCATCACGTCAAATCCTTCGAATATACCATTGACATCGCACCAATGGATGGTATCTAATCAAACAACAACATTGATCCCAAATCAAAAAATGGTCTCCCAAGGACCTATCACCTCGGTCATTCCAACTATCACTATCCCTTCAATCATTCCAACCACCACTATCATGCCCATCACATCTCAAACACTCACTATCGCTCCAAGTATATCTCAACCACTTGTCTCCACATCCAACATGATTCCAAGTACACCACCACTACTGCCAAAACCAAGTGTAATAAGTCAATATTGTAGCATCGCACTAAAAGCACATCAAGCCTACCAACAAGGGCTTCAACAATCTCAAGCTATTGAAGCCTCTCAAGCTACCCAACCAACACGAGCACAAACACAAAAGATGGCAACTATTCAAAACAAGGATCAAGATCAATCCATCACTGAGCGCATGTTTACTTCATCCAATAATCAAATCGACATATGTCAAGAGTCACTTTTGAATCACAATCAAAATCCACCAACAAAACTCAACAATTAGCCAATTCAAGAAATATTAACATCACTTGACTCTATGGTCGAAGACATTCACAATCTCTCCACCGCAATTGTCGAAAACAATGATCAAAACCTCTCCATCGAGGAGCACATTGAGGATGTATCTATACAATCCGATGATCAACTCACCATACATCAAGAGCCACTTTTTAGTGAGCTCTTTCAAGGAGTGTTAGGATTATTTGATCCAATTGACATAATGCACAATCAGTTCACCTATGATCATGTTGAAAATGTCTCTACATCACCTTACGAGTTAGAGGACATATCTCAAGAATTTATTCCAAAGCATGATCAAAATCTTTCACCAAAGTCTAGCAATGGTCCTTTTCAAAACATGTTGATCCCCTTTGACCACATGGTTACAGATACTGAAAGAACCCTGAACTCGACACTTGAGGATATTGAACCACTTACCATGTACAATGATAACATCCAGGAACCATTTATAAGCAATCCATCCTTTGGAATTGATCCATGTCAAAAGCAACTCTGAAATCATTCAAGATCAAGAATTTGTATCTTCAAGATACTACAATCATCTAATGAACACTCTCCTATCTATGCAAGATGATCACATCCACATAGCACTTACTCCTCCATCTACCCATGAGATGCTTTATATGGATGGACACGTAGATGATCTTCATCTAGAACAAGATTGTGTTACACAAAAAGAACAGATTCTTAACTCCTACAATCAAACGGAGTTGTCAACATCAAGATCGAATATGTCCCAAACTTAGATTGAGGACATCATGAATAAAGATATCTATCATTATCTGCCTAAGGAAACAAGTTAGATAGAACATCCAGAGTTAGCAGAGCAACAAATTGAAACGTCACCTACGGTGGTCATTTATTAGAGAGTGCATTCTAAACAAGAGATCTCAGAACATGCAAAATCAAAGCATGAAGGTACTACTTCTACAATACTGGGGGCAACTTCATCTCAAGCAAACATCAACATAGGGAGCATGAAGAATCCTTATGGTGAAACTGCAACCAGTCACGCCATGAATCTTCATCCACCCATTACCCCATCCACAAATTGGGACCAACGTCAAAAGAAATATTTGAATCAAAGTATGAAGAACATTATCAAATTAAAAGAAATTGAGAAGCATAATGGACAAATAAAATACAAATGGATACCAAAGAATATAAAGAAAGATCATCCCTATCAAACTCCATCAGTCAAAGAAACTATGGGGACAAACAAAAAATGGAAAAGTATCCATCAAAGATGTCCACACAAGCAAAAACAGGCTTCTCAAGCGACATACAAAGTGTATCAAGCAGTTGGTCCTAATTCCACGCACACTTCCGTATCCACCCATCATTGCTCATCTTCCCAAGTTTGGAGAGTCAAAGGTTCCAAACTGTCAACCAATCCATCTCTTATCCCTAAAAAGACTCCATCCATGCCTCCAGGCATAATATCCAATTCTTACATTGACCGTGTATTGGCAATGACCCTTCATCATAAGGATTCAAAGGGCACTCTATCACGATGTGCACACAATGACAAAGTTAACTCTAGTATCGACAAAGCAGATCAGGAATCTCAAAAGTTATATTCAAGTGCACATATCTTAGAAAAACAACTTCTTCAGGAAAGATATCAGTGGCACATTTTGACAAAGGCACCTACATCAACAACACCTTGTGATTCAGCATGAGCTTTAAATGTTTCACAGAAAAATACAAAAAAATCAAAAAGCAAAAAAATCCAAAACAAAAAAAAAATCAGAGAAAAAGGATTGAAAATAGTAAAGAGAAAAATCATCCTCTAGTGAAAACCACATAAGCAGCGCTTTGGGCAAGACCATGATGAAAACCTAGCAAACATGCGTCATGTGTAGAATCGAGCATCTACATGCACCAGTTTAGGTGAAAACGTCTCATCCCATCTGTAATAAATTGAGCATTCCATCCATCCCATCCATAATAAATCCATCCATCCATAAACCATTTATCCAATCCATTTTCATCCATCTACGTCCATCATCCAAGTTATCTTGATCTTGATGAAATTTTGGGGCACACTTTACACTTGCTTATGGTAAATATCTTGACATGGGCTGTTTTAATTGACTTATCCTATGCAACATTATTTGAGCCATGAAGCATTATCCAAATCAGTATTCTTTATTTGAAAACCTTATCTTATCGCAAGATAATCCTTGGCATCCTTTGCATGCTTACCATATCCATCCATCCATACACTTATCTGAGCATTCATCCATCGTGTTCCATACATTGCTAGACACTGGAGGAAATTTTTTATATCTTGCTTCAAGAATAAATCTTGATATGTATCCTTTGACTTATGTGGCGATCTAAACATTGGAAAACGTGAAATCAAATTGGTCAAAGCATTTGTGATCCAAAATTCAAACCACTAGCCCATGGCATATTTTGACAAGAGGATGTTCCTTATCAAGCTTCATCTTTCATCGAACATCAATCAAAACAACCAATATCAGTTGCATCAAACACACCCTTCAAACCTCACATCAAATCATTCAAAACAACTTTTTTTCCAAATCAAGCTTCAACAATCTTGATCAATCAAATCTAATCAATTCATCATCTTGGGATATCCATCCTAATCCTTGTGTTCCTTAACACTATCCTTGCATTGTTGTACATCATCAACAATGTTATCGCCATCAATCCTGATCAATCAAATCCTTGCATTGTTGTGTATCCTCAACAATGTTATCATCATCATCAATCCATCAACCCGATCAATCAACCTTAGCTTGGTTTTCAGCAAAATCCCAAATAGAGCACTGATATCATCACACACCCTTATCCAAATCGTCAAAATCATGTGAAAATCCAAAAACATCAGAAAATCCAAAAATCCAAAAACATTCAAAACACCCAAAAATCCAAAAAACACTCGTAAAAGTCAAAAAACATCAAAAACATGGAAATCTGAACTACATTGTCTCTAAGCTTAAACGTAGGCAAGGATCATCTTTGATCAGCCCTCGAGACATCAAAATCACAAAAACATTTGAAAAACATCAAAATCCAAAAACATAAGAAAATCAAAAAATAAAAAACATCGCAAAATTCAAAAACACCAAAAATAGCCTCAAAACATTGCAAAAAAATGTCAAAAACATCCAAATATTTGAAAAAAATCCATCCGCCTCATCTCACTTGCACCTGTAATAACATCATCCATAATAAATTGATCATCACCTTAATCCTTTGGCAACACAAACATAAACAATCATAACAGGCATTAGAAGCAAGCTTCAATCGTAAAATCAAAATCGAAACAACAAATATTTAAAACAAAATCGAAGTCTTGATCATTTTCAAACATGTCAATTAACCTTATATCAACAGCCTATCAATCAACTTATCAAACCATCATCATCCTATACAATGCATGTCCTAAGATATATCGTTTCGACAATGGGCATCATTTTGGATATCACCTGGATTCTTATCCTATCAAAACAAATCCCTTTGGCTAGAGATATGAAAAACATTGGCTTGTTTGTGTACTTGATCATTTCTTTTGATTTATCTTATTGTGCTCATTCCAAGGACCTCTCGATGATATCCGAATGAAGGATTTAAAGAGATAGGAATGGGGCAACGATCATTATTCTTTTGTCTGTTGTGCTGGTTGGACGCTCTTGTAAAATAACTTGGCGAATACTTGCTCTATTAGATATGTATGGAGAATTTTTTGGACAACTTGTTGACTATTGCATTGATTGGTTATAGCTTTCTGTGTTTTGGTCCAAGGTGTTTAAAAATTCTAAAGTACATGCTAGCAAGGTTTCTATATGTCTGATGTGAACAAGAATACTCCTATCTGATTGTCAAGTCAAAGTCCATCACACTAAGTACAACGCCATCCTGGTCCTTTATACCTTGATGCATTGTGCTTAGGTGTGTTATCAAACATAAAGTAAGTGACCCTTTGAAAACCTCAATCCTTGATAAGCAAATCATCCATCTATCATCATCATTTCTCATCATCATTTCTCACCATCATCTCTCATAATGTTGGCTTGTTGGATCCTCTTGTCATCATCTCATTTCCATGCTAACATCATTATCACCAATGCATCCATCATGCATCCATTATGCATTCATATTGCATCCATAAATCATTAGTATTCTGCATATCATCTCACAGGAATAATCATCATCATAATATAGATTTGTTAGTCTAAGCATCTCATAAATCATCCACTGCATAATTACAACATATCACATCATTAATCCCATCCATCTCATATCATATCATTATTTAAGTTGTTTAGGATAATATAGATTTGTTATTCTAAGCATCTTAAAATCATCTCATTTGCATCGTCATCCATAACCATCCATTTTGATCCTCTTTATCGCGAGATCAACCCTCAAATCGATATTTTTGCTCGGTCTCTCGAGGGAGCAATGCACCGGTGTACTTTTCGCTAGGGCGTCTGAAAAATCAAAAAAAAAATAATTTTGATAGTGGAAAGTTTATTCTTTTAACCAACACAACAAGTACATTGCTTCAAAGAGGGGAAAAATGTAGACACATCAAATTGACATTATGCATCACATTCACTTATCAAATAAATAAATCAAGTTTATTTGTCAATCTCCTAAAGTCATCAGCTTAAATCAAATAAATCAAACATCCATCATAATGCATTTCCATGCTTTTTGATTTAAATAAATCAAATATTTATCTCAAAAAGGTCAAAACATCCTAATCATCATCCTAGCTAATTAATCCTGATTAAATGCTAATCTCACCCACTTGCATTCTCTAGATTTAGCCACTTGCACATATAAATCAATTTATTGATTTATTAAATCCAATATTTTCCATCAACATGGCATTTATGGGGAAAATTCCCTCAACTTTGAATTCAAAGGCAAGATGATTTGTCCCTCCAACATTGCATTTATTGCTCATTTTCTTGTCCCTCACTTAGCATTTACTCTCAAATTTGAATTCAAATTCTCCCTCTCATGAGCACATTTCCCTAATCTTGCACATCCATTGGCCTATCACATGATGACAAGTGTCCTTATTTCATTGGTCCAATCTTAGTCCCACATTGGTCTCTCTTCAACACTTAGCATTTTGAAAACCCTTAAATAGAAGCTTCAACATTGAGCAAATCCTCCACAATCTCTTCACAACTCCATCATCTACACAACTTGATGCAAGGTCATTCTCTTTGAGAACTAATCTTGTCCATTTATCATCTCCATATCCATAGCAATTTCATCACTAGCTTATCAATTAAGGATTGGGAAATGGTCACTAGCACATGTGACACCAATCCACTATGAGATGAAGTTGATTCATGTTGTTTGTATGCTTATTTGGTTTTTCTTGTTGTTTTAATATCTTACTTAGCATATCTAACATGTTTCATTATCTCATAGGGATGTTGAGGATTATTTTGGTTTTAAAATACTAACAATATGCAGATTTTCACATCCATAGAAACATCTTTAACAAGAAGGCATTAACAATACATTAATCATCTTCTGATATTTGGCTATTAAATTATTGCTACTCTTTGAAAGCCCTCCCTAGGATTGGATCTGACCATTTTCCTATTAGTTTTGTTGCTGACCCCTTAAAAATTAAGAGGAATACTCCCTTTCGCTTTGAGAAGATGTGGCTTTCCCATCCTCTCCTCCGAGAGGAAATAAGGAAATGGTGGAATATTAAAATAAAGGGTACTGCCTTATTTAGAATCACCAAAAAACTAAGAGAAGTTAAAATGAATCTCAGAAAGTGGAAAAAAGAGTCTTTTGGCAATATCTTTCAAATCAAATCTGATCTTCAGTTTAGGCTGTCTGAAATCCAAAACAAAATTCAGAAGGAAGGCTACTTGAATGAAACTAAGGAAAAGGAAAATGAGATTCTCACAAACTTCACGAGATAATTGCTAGAGAAGAGGAATTTTGGAGACAAAGATCCAGAGCTCTTTGGCTAAAGGCTGGAGACAAAAACACCAGATACTTTCATCTTTCAGCATCTAAACAAGGGCAGCTAACAAAATCTCAACGATTGTGGTTGATGGCAGAACTTATTAGGAGGAAGAGGACATTAGAAGAGAGGCTATCCTATTCTTCAAGAACCTTCTATCTGAGAAAGAGGGTATTAACTTGGAGGATCAAAATCAGTTACTGGAGGCTATCCCTAGGATTGTTAACTCTAGAGACAATGAAATGTTGACAGATATACCCACTAGTGAGGAAATTAAAAAAGTTGTTTTCTCTTTTGAAGGAAGCAAAGCGCCTGGTCCTGATGGCTTCCCTTTACTTTTCTTCCATTGGTTATGGGACATTGTTGGGGAGGATGTTGAGAAGGCGGTGAAAGAGTTCTTCCGCTCTAGAAATATTTTGAAGGAGTTAAACGCCACTTTCTTGGTTCTTATCCCCAAAAAACCTAGAGTGAGGATTTTGAAGGCTTCAGACCTATCAGCCTCTATAATTCCTTCTATAAAATTATTTCGAAGGTGCTTACCTCTAGGCTGCTTCTCATTCTGCCCTCTATTATTGCTCCTCAACAGAATGGTTTTGTGCCTGGTAGACAAATTATTGACTCTATTGTCCATGCTCATGAGAATGTTCACTCCCTCTCGGTCTCTAAATCGGAAGGATTCCTTCTTAAGCTTGACATTTCGAAGGCTTATGACAGGGTGGACTGGAACTTTCTGTTTAAGATCTTAAAGTCTTTTGGTTTCAATGAAAGGGTTTTGCAGCTTATTGAACAACTCATTACTTCTACTTCTGTGGCGGTTCTTATTAATGGATCCCCTTCCACTTTTTTCCGTAGTTCTAGAGGGTTAAGACAGGGAGATCCCATTTCTCCTATCCTCTTCACAATTATGGCTGAGAGTTTTGGTAGGAATATGAGTAAATTGGTTGCTCAAAGATCTATTATGGGGCTCAAACCGTCATCGAACAATTTGATATGCTCTCATCAACAGTTCGTGGATGACACTTTGCCGATGGGAAGGTCTACTATCTCGGAAGCTAAAGAGATGAAGAAACTTTTGGATACCTATGGTAGAGCTTCTGGTCAGGTGATAAATAAGCAAAAAAGCTTGTATTTCTTTAACACACCTTTGCATAGAAAGAGAAAGATAGCTGGAATTCTTGGTTGCAAGATAGAGTCCCTTCCTGCTACTTATCTGGGATTACCTCTATGCTTAAAACCTCTGGACACTTTCTGGATCTCTCTAGTTGATAGGTTTGGGAAAAAAATCTCTGGCTGGAAAGGAGCTTGCCTAAGCCAAGCCAGAAAACTCCAACTTCTTAAAGCTTCTCTGCAGAACCTCCCTATCTATGCTCTTAGTATTTTTAAAATCCCATCCAAGTATGCTGAAATGATTGAGAAGATTGAAAAGAGATTCCTTTATTCATGAGTCGAAGAAAGAAAAAGAATGCCTCTTGTTGGATGGGATTTGGTTTGTAGATCTAAAAAGGATGGAGGCCTTGGGCTATGAAAAGTCAGATTGCTGAACAAGTCACTCCTAGCTAAACAGATATGGAGACTTTTCTTCTCCTCTGGGGAATGGAGTGAAATAATTAAAAGTAAGTATTTGCAGAATAACAATTCCCTCAAAGATCTTATTGATAATCCCAACCTCCTGAAATGATCAAGTTGTTGGAACTATATGATTGATGGGATAAAGGTGGTGAAACTGGGATTGAAATGGCAGGTTCGCAATGGTAACCAGATTAGATTTTGGGATGACTGTTGGTTGCGTAATGAACCTCTGTCTCAGGATGGGAATCTTAGTAGAGGGGCTGAGTTTTGCAAAGATACTTTTGGCCTTTTTGTTAAAGACTACTGGTGGGATGGAAAGTGGATCAATCTCCCCTTGATAAACCCTATTTTGGTCTATGTTTACTCTTCCTTGAATGCTATCAGATTGTGCTTGAATCAGGAGGATAGTCTTATCTGGAAGTATGAGCCTTCTGGGTGCTTTTCTATCTCTTCTGCCTTTTCCCAGATTTCACATGCTCTTAACCCTCCCCCTCTATGGTCGCATGCCTGGACTAAGCATTTCTTACCTAAGGTTAACATATTTTTTTGGTCTTTGCTACAAAATAAAGTTCTAACTATGGATAATCTTAGCAAAAGAGGTGTTCTGCTCCCCAATAGATGCTACCTCTATAAAAGCAATGTTGAATCGGTTAACCACCTCTTTATCCACTATCCTTTCTCCTCCTTGGTTTGGGACAATCTTTTGAAATGCTGGCATTTTTCTTAGGTCCCCTCGGAGTCGGTTGAGGATTTTTTTGTTCAATGGAAAGCCCCTTCTTTCAACCCCTTTATAAAAAACCTATGGGATTTCTCGTTCCCCCATGTGACTTGGGGAATTTGGAAAGAGAGAAACAACCGGATCTTCAAGGATAAGGAGTCGTCGGAGGAAATTATGTTTGAAAGAATTCTTAGGATGATTAAATAAAACTTCTCTATTGTTCCCTTTAGGGAGGACAAGGTTGAGACTATAGTTTGCTCTCCTTTTGACACCTTGATTACTAGGGAATGGAGAATTAAATGGGATATTTTCAATGCTCCTAATATGACCAAAAATTCCAAGGAAGGAGTTTGCTGGAGTTTTCCTATGGATGGCTGGGCCAAAGCCAACTTCAATGGCACGACCAAAGGAAATTCGGGGAAGGCTAGGTGTGGTGGGGTCCTAAGGGACTCGGCAGGTAACTTTATGGGAGTCATTGCCACTCCTCTGAGGGTCCAAACTAATCACATGGTGGAAGCAGCGGGAGCTTATTACATAATCAACCTTGCTATGGAAATTAAATGTAAAACTTTATGGCTTGAAGGTGATTCAAAAAATATAATTGATAGCCTTTGTGGTAGGTCCCAGCCTGCATGGTCGATTAAAAATTGGATTGAAGATGCTAGGGTTTTACTTAGTAAGTTCGATAGAATAAAAATAACTCATGCTTATTGTGAGGCGAACGCTGTTGCGGATTTTTTTGCCAATAAGGGAGTTAAGAGTGAAAAAATCCTCACATGGCACAAAAAGATTGACCTCCACTATGATGTTCAAGCTTTATTGGTGCTCGATGCGGTGAATGGAAAAGTGGCGGTTTCTTGTAATAATGAGGAAGGTACGAGTCATGAATAACAAAATTAGAAGACATAATGGGGCTGAGAGGATCCGACAGATAAATTATTTACTTTGGCACACTTTGTGGGTCCTGCAAAGCAAAAGAACTATCTAGAACAGGTTCTCTATTTGCAACAGTATTCAAACTAAGATCTCAAAAATGGGCGAGGAATGGAAGAGGGTTGAACCTACCAGTTTTGAGTCACACACCAAGAACACTAAAACGTGGAGTAAAATAAGAAGGGGTGGCTTACTTCCATTCATCGAGAAACTCCATGGCCCTAAGGAGGAGATTACTGATTTCTTTGAGAAATTTTGAAATAATGGGGAGGTTCTCCTCTTTGGGAGGAAAGTTTAGATTGATGAAGCTTTGATAGTGGCGGTGACTGGTATTCCGATTGAAGAGGATAAATTTTTTAGAGACAAAAAATTCTCTGATGAAGCTATGATGAGGTTCCCTAAGTCTGAAACAGAGAAGTAAAAACTTGTCAAGATGACGAACAATTACTATGAAGCGGACACTATAAAAGCTTTATGGAGAAAAGTGCTAAGCGTTATCATGGAGTACATCACTCTCGACAGCCGCTTCACTAGGGTTTATGAATATCAATTCGTGTTGCTCAATCACTTCCGGCATAAGGTGTGTGTTTCTATCCCTTTCTTCTTGCTCTGTTCCCTAAGAAATAGCTTTTCTTACCACAGTAGAAGCCCTAAAAGATACCTGATTCTTTACACGGGTCTTTTAAGGCTCATTTATGAGCACTTTCAGAATATGCCTACCCTTCCAAACCCTATAGCCCCTTTGGAGCTTGATGAGGACGATATTGAGCCTAGTATATCTGATACTAAAGTTTCCCCTGGCCGTGTTAAGAGCTCCTTGCCTCCTCTTCCCCCCTTCTACCTCTGGCCATTCCCCCTAGCCTTCCTATGCCTACTTTGTTCTTGCCTCTGGCCGCACTTACCCTAATACTAAAGTGGCAGGCTCTAGCTCTTCGATTAATAAGTTAGTCTCCTACCCTGATGACTCTCCTGTTGTTTGTGCTAAAGCAGTCGAGGTTAGTCTTGAGGATCCCCACATCCCTTAGAATATTCAACAGGAGAACTATAGCCCTCCTAGAGGTGTGGAGTCAGTTATTTTTGGGGTCAATTATGAATGTGACACCCCTTTTGACTTCGTTGGAACTACCAAGAGTTGTTCTATGGACTAGTTTAATTCTGCCAAATGGTTATTTTATGAAATCAGTGAGTTAAAAACAAAAAATTTGTCTCTTCATAGTAAGTTGGGGGAAATCGAAGCCAAAGTTGTGGGGCTAATTCAGTTCGAAGTGGAGAAGAATACCACTGTGAAGGATAACATACAAAAGGATAACCGTGTTGAAAATGATATTGAAAAAATTAAAGGAACCATGAAAAAAATTGCTGATCAAAACTGCAAAATTTTTAGACATAACTCTTTAATCATCAAAGCCATGTTCGAAAGACTAGAGAAAACCCAGAAGAGAGCCCTGATTGTCAACCTTGATCAAGAGAAAGACCAGGATGAGGAAGCGGGGATCTCTAAGTGAACCAGATCAAGTACGAAAAGAAAATCCCTGACAACCCCAAATATGACTCAGATCTTCATGGAAGGGGTCCAGGATATGGTGGACCTGGAAAAGGTTGTTGACGAGCTTCTGAAGTCTATGAATTAGCTGTGGCTAGGCCCAGCTTTGTCTGTTTGCTGGTCGTGTAATGGATTTTTTGCAACTTTTTGTGGCTGTCTGTTTTAGCTAGTTTTTATTTTTTTGGCAGCCTTTTTGTCTTTCAGACTTTTGTTTTGGTCTTTGCTTGTAATGTTACTTTGTGGTTTCGGGTCCCTGTAAAACCCGTTTATCCCCTTTTATCAAAAATAATACATTAATCATCTATGCAAAACACCCATGTAAAAATCAGTATAAACCCACAAGCTTCATTGAAAATTTGTGCTACATCACCTGAAACTAAATATTATACACAAATAGAGAAATTGTAAAAGACCTATTAGAATAACACTGAACAACCACCAAAGTAATTTTATCTCTGTCATGCCCATAATTTTTGTTAGAAAAAATTAACATTTTTTTTTATACAAGAATTAAGGTGTGCATCTCTCTTAAGTATTTGAGATGAAGGAATATATCTATAGTACACACTACACACCTTCGTACTATCACCTCTTAACCTGAGTGTAGGAGATAGAATAAAGATGCCATTTCCACATTTTAATATGGATAAAAAATTAGTGCCACACATTTTTTTTTGTAATTTACTTCTATTGAGTCCCATAGTTATTCAAATTTAAGAACTTATAATACCTTGCCAATCACTAACACTTAATTTGAACTCTTTCCCTAGAAAACTCCCTTAATGATTCTTATCTACTGTTGATGCTGCATTTTGCACACTTTCTCAACATAGGTAGTGTGTAAGTGCACTACCTCTCTTGAAAGGAGACTTCCAACAACAAGTTGTTGAAAATAAACCCAAGTTATCTCGGGTGTCAAGTCATGACTTGCATGGAATTCCTCAGTTGATACTTGATTTGATTTTTTTATTAATCACAGGGAGGACTTACGTAGCTAGATTGAACAAATTAGATCTTGTGAATTGAAGTTTCTATGATGGAAGTTGATGTGCACTTTGTAGGAGGTTTGAACAACAATTTGAAACTCCATTGTTTTCTTAAGTTTTGGCTTTACAATGTGAAATGGACCTTATCTTAGGTTATTTCTAAAAAAAAAGGAGAAAGAGCAGGGAAGAGGAGAGTTTCTTCGATTTGCAATCAACTATGAACAATGATTATGAAGGTTTTGCTGTGGAAAACTTCCTTCAAACAAGATTCTACTTAACCAAGAAACCTACAATATCATGAAATCCATGCTATCTTCTAGGGTCTACAGATATTCTACAATTCATCCACCACATATATGCATGAATAAAGATAAAAGTTTAAGGCATCTTTAAGTTTTAGCCTAGACTAACTTTACACAGCCATTCACTAGTAGCAAATAGCAAAAAAATTGAATAACCATAGAACAACATTACCAAATCTATCTAAGTAATCTAAAACCAACTAGAACAAAAATGTAAATCTAACTAAAACATCTAACTATGGGAGATTGAATCATGAAACATGTAGAGAAACTTACAAAATGCACCAAAGTCAATGTATTTCCATTAATTTTTTTGTAGCATGCCATTACAACAACTCAACTCTCTCTTGAAAATGAGAGGAGACCCCCTATTTATAGTGTCCAAAAGGTAGAATGAATGGAAAAAAATAATTTACATTGTGTGGCCATGATTCATTACAATTAGGGTTCTACCTACCCCACAATATTTTACAATTTGAAATACAACTTTGTCTTTATCCCTATTTTGTCCTTTAGTGACAACACTATAATGTTTTGTCTTTTTTGCTGATTTCCCTTTTGTTGTAGCTAATCCTTTAGGAGCTCTTCATCAATAATAGGGTTGCCTTCCTATTTCTTCAAAGCTGCATACTCCATAAACTTTAGAATTAATGGTTGGATTTTATCCACATCTACAATTTCATATTGCAACACTTGATAACTCCACTCTTTGGATTATTTAGTGATATTTTCCTAGTCCTCGTCATACTTAGTAGTGTGGTCTCATAATATCTCTGATTGGGTAAAGGCTCGGGTAGCAAAGCTCATGAAATAAATAGTGATTTCGTCCAACATCCCATTTCGATCTTCTTCTAGAAGTGGGGCTTTATTCTCTCTAGATCCATCTATACGACTGTCATATCATATCCTTTTAGTAGCTTCAAGTATCTGAAGCAATCATCCTAGATCTCCTTATCCCACTTGATATCCAAATTCACCTTATCGAGCACTAGCTCCAGACTCTCTTTTCGATTCATGAAATCATGCTTCCATACATCCACCAGCCAGTGGTCATCCTTTTTGAAGGTGAACTCCTCTCCCAAGTTGTACTTGGAAGTTTAAGAATAGCCTCAATCTTTGGGTAGGTGGATTAATATCTTGTCAGGAATTCAATGCAAAGCTTCCTCGTACCCTCAAGGAACTGTTGGAGATCCAATACAAATTAGTTGTTTGTAAAACATGACCGATACCCATGTTTCCAACATATAGGAGCTGTGAGAACCAACATTTTGTAGTCTTATCTAGGTTCTTTCTCTTTTCTAGTTTGTCTATTTTATCTTTTGACAACAATTGCAGTGGAGCCATGGATGTGGTGGGTGCTTCTTCCGTAGAGGACCATTGTTGGATATACACCATCAGGTTAGCCACCTGTGCCTTGAGCTCTTCCTTTGAAATCTTGTCTTGTTGTATTAGGTGTACTACCATGGCAACAGATTCTTGGAGGTGCTCTACCTTTTTCTCTCTAGTAGTTGTTCCCAAATCAATGGTAGAAACATTTTAGCTTATCCCTTCTGCTCCCACTGCTGGCATTGCTACCTGGATGGTTCTAGATCCAGAGACATCCATCATCACCTTTGATCTGATTTCAGGCTCCTTCTCCTTCTTGGTGTTGATTTGTGCCCTAGCTAATATAGCTTCCAACCTTGTTCTTAGGTTAGCTAGGGCAAGAGCTTTCTTCTCAAGTTTCCTTTCTAGCCATTCGAGCATAGTAGAATTTTCCTTTCTAGGCATTCGAGCATAGCAGGTCTAGAGATGTAGCAACCATAGCTTGAGAAAAAAGTAGAGGGACTACAACATCAGAAGTGGCCGGTGGATATTTCAGTTGATCCATCTCTATTTCCTCTCCCTCACAAAGGGGATCCTCTTGAATTGTAGGCAGCCCTGTGATGCTTCTTGACCTTTTATGTTTCTTTGAGGGCTCACCCTCTGAAACTTTCCTTGTGTAAACTTTTGGATTCAGCTACTATTCTTTGGTCTCTTTTCTTTTCCTCAATCTTGTGAGTGGGGGAGATTTAGATGTTTCTCTTGTTGAGGTTGTAGTAGCAGCATCATCTATGGCACTATGCTCATTTTTGAGCCCTTCATATGTTAGGACAACCCCTTTTTTCTTCAACCAGGCTACCTGTCTATCAACCCATTCCTTGGTGCGAGTCTCGATGGCATTGGTTATAATATCGAGGTCATTAACCTCTTGCTCATCCCAATCTATAGCTGGCAGTGGAAACTTAGTGACTGCATTGTACCTAGGGTCCATTACTGTGCTCTCATCTTCTTCCACTCAATCAAGGATAGTAAGCTAATTCACCCTTTTCATGAAGTATGTGGTCATCTGCATGTAATGCATCATGCATACTTCCTTATCATCTTGGAAATTTTCCTAGAAATCTTCAATATGATGCAAATGGGTGTAGTTAGGTCCAAGTGCTTTCCTTATATGCCCATAAGGTTCCATTCATGGATGGGTAGTATGAAGCTGGAAATGATATTCACCCAGCTCCTTTGAATTTTTAGCACATTGAGAGGTTTACAGCCTGTACATCCCTTTGCCAAAGGAGAGGGGATAAGGGATCCCTGCCAAATGCTTTATGCTAAGGAGAGCATGTACATGTCATTGCTGCCGAGAGAGTTCTAGTAATATAATCTAGTCATTGGGGTACCATGTAGCTTATTTGGCCTCTTTGTGTAACCTTGGGCACGAATGTAGGTGAATTTAGGGTACTGAATAAACAAGAAGGCATACTGTTTCAGGAATGCTCAAGCACTATGGGAGACACATCTCTTGAAATATCCTCCAAGCAGTCTAATAATGTGGCCTAAAAATGTGTCATTCCCTCTACCATAGTCCCTCTTGAAATTTCTAAACTGCAATTGAGGGTATCTATCATAAACCTTCAATTCCCGACCAGATTCTCCATCGGGAGCCCTGAACAATCCACTCTACTGCCTTTGTTCAGCTAGCAAGTAGAGTAGGTAGGATGTCATATAAAATTTGGAGGTCTTTTTAACATTCATAAACTACTTATGGAAGTAGTCATTGATGATCTCTCCCTAGTAGAATGTGGTGTCCTCGCTACGAAGAATCTTCTTGAAAAAATAAACCATCCATTCTTTGAATATGCAGCAGTACGCAGACCCATTACCCTACTCAACATGGTCACTAAGTCATGATAGTCCTCATGGAAGTTGCTACGAAAGAGCTCTTGAGGAACTTTTACAGTGCAACCCCTTTTTTCCTTTAACTAGTACTGATTTATGAGCCTTTTTCATACCATGGGATCTTCATCCCACAATGCCTTGCAATCCTGTATCATTGGTACCTCCATTTCCCCAAAGGTAGGAATGTGGAAGGTTTTGGTGATTGCTCGGGGAGACATGTCTACCAAAATATTCCCATCTCTGTCTACTATCATCCGGCTCCCAAGTTGGTATGCCTACTTTTAGGCCATGACTAGTTCAGAAGTGACAAGAGCAGGGGGGAAGCCCGCAGCCTTGGAAATTCCACTAATTTTGATCAATCTTGTAGTGTTTGTGATTGGGCTGACTCGAACCCTCTATTTAAACTCATCAATATCGATGTGCATGATATTGGTATCAATAATCTCTTTCCAATCTATAATGATCTTTGAGTACAAAGGCTCTCCCTAGAATTGATATTTCATATGGTCTTTTTCCTCTTTCCCATGAGAAACTCGACCTGATTTCTTCCCTTTATCTTTCTCTGCAACTACCCCCGAGGGTCCTACACCTGATTCCATATATCCTGCAGACAAAGGCGTGATAAAGTGCAATTAAGCATAAAGACATCAACATTATCCAAAACCCCTACTAATGAAGCTAGGTTGGATAATACAACACTAATGAAATTAAACATTTTCTTTGAGATGCCATCAGTAGTTTACTGGAGGGAATTTGGTCAACTCGGGCCCAAGGGGCCAGACTTCCCCGGTAGGATTACTGTTGTGAAGGGTGAACAAGGCAGGGAAATTTGTGTGGTTCCTCTCATCTTCAAGTTTGGATGATTTGAAAGATTTATGCAAGGGAGGGCTCAATTTGAGCACGTGGGTCAAGGCTTGTTTCCTGATCAGAGGTCATTTGAATCATCTTTGGAGCACCCAGAGCTGTGAGGCAGGAAAGCTGTCTAAGGTTCGCCGTTTGAAACTAGGTTGAAACAAAATTTTGAGGACAAAGTTTTGGGGTATGGGAATTGCGAGGCTAAAATGCGGTTGACATAAACTCTTAATATTTTAAGTGCTCGTGTCTCAAGGGCTGGGAAGCTGTTGGACGATGGTCGTTTGGAATGGCGAATGTCGAACGAAAATGATCTAGAGGATTTTTTGTCAATTTTTAAATTCTTCATTTTTCCCCAGTTTCAGCATCATCAGAAAGTGCTGAGGACCCTAATTCCAACTCATCTCGAACTCAGTCAATCAGAGTCCCAGAGCTCAAGATATATATGGTCAAACCTTTGGTCAACTCTTAGAACTAGGCCAAAAAAAAGGGAAAAAATAAAAGTCATCAAAACAAGTCAAAGTCAACACCATTGCAAAGTGCTCATCATCATGATTCCAATGGAGTTTGTTTCAAGGAAAATGGAGTCTGTATGGTGAAGTTATGGAAGGTCAAAGATTGGGTCACCTCGATGACATCAATGCCTAGTCAGCCCAATGGCCAATCAGCCCTTGACATATGGAAATACCTCATCCCTCCATGTGGAAAAAAATATTTTGGATAAAATAATTATATATATATATATATATATATATATATATATATATATATATATATATATAAAATATATTTTTTAAATAAAAATAAAGTATATATTTAAGGAAATATTAAGATGAGCCCCACCTATCCATGAGGGGCAGCCCACATTAAGTGGGATGCCACCCATGGTATGGGGGGTGGCCCACCTTAATGGGGAACACATCCCCCACTTGAAGGAGGAGATAAAGAGGAGGGAAGTGTGGTGGGACCACCCCCCCATTCTCTCTAAACTTAATTAATTTTTCCCTATAAAATGCCTTAAAATAAGGCTATTTCATAATTTTTTAAACCATGGAAATTTTATACCCCTCTATTCGAGAATATTAGGAATATTATTCCTAAATTAAGGAGCCTATTCAAACTACATCCCCAAATTAATAGGGCATAAATCCCTTCGTAACCATTCAAATGGAAAAAGAAATTATCTTGAGGGGATATTATCCTTTCGCGAATCATAAGAAGGGGATATTATTGGAATTTTCTCTATGTAAGGGAGATTGGGTAGTTAATTGGTTTTACACCAATTTTGGCAATAAATGTAATATAAAAGGGCTAGAATGGGGGTGTGAAGGAAAGTGATTTTGGAAGAATTTTGCAAGTGTGAGAGATTGTTTTCCTTCGAGAAATTATTGTATTTCCATGCTTTTGGAGAAGCTTGTTTCCACGCACTTTGGAAGTGCATTTGTAAATTTCTTTGTAAAGCAAGGGGAGGTTGTGCCAATGAATGTAACCAAATTTTTAGAGGATTAATTGGACCGGTCCACTCAATGGAGAGGGGCCCAGAGACGTAGTTGTTCTAAACAATGAACTCCGTTATCAATATTTGTTTGCACTCTCTTTATCTCTCATTCTATTCTTTCTTTAATTACTTTGTAATTTCATTATTTAAATCCCATTTGTGTGTTTAATTATAATTAAGCACTTTTGGTTTGTAATTGTTAATGTAAGTATTTGAAGCAAATGCCATAGATCCTTAAACCAGATCAAAATTGGTATCAGATCTATGTTTTGACTAATATTGCAGATTTGAATGCTTACATGCTCGAAGCTTCAACAAGGAAAAGGAAAACTTTAAGAATATAATCTTGAGATCAGAAAATGAAGGACTTCACCAACAATGGACGAAACTAAAGCTTGGAAAAGCACCGAGCAAGAGCTTGATGATAAGTCTTTCTAGTGAGTCTTCCTCGAAATGAAGGCTATGGTGGAAGAGTTGTATGTGGAAAAGAAGAAGCACGAAAAGGGAGATTCGTCGAAGCAAGAAAAGAAGGAAGATTGAAAGGACAAAGAAGAGAAAGCTCAAGAAGGTCCATCTCCTCCATCTTCCCCTTCTTCTTCTTCCTCTTCTACTACCATTAATCCTTTCAAAAGCAAGTTTAAGCCTATTATTAAACTTGATGTAAAATTTGAGTTGCCTAAGTATTGTGGTGAGTTAAATTCCCAAAAGTTAGATGATTGGATCCAACACGTAGAAGTCTATTGTAGTATTCAAGGCCTAACAAAAGATGCTTCTATGATCTAGTTAGCCACTCTCCGGTTGGGAGGTACAACTCTCACTTGGTTGGAGAGTAGGACTTGGGAGGAAATTTCTCACCATGGTAAGGTCAATATGACTTGGATGGAATTTATTGCTGCCCTTAAAAAATATTTTTATCCTTTAGGTTATATACAACAATTAACCATGAATTGGAAAACCTTTAGGCAAGGTAAGGGTCAGTCTATTCAAGATTACACTCATGAATTTAGAAAAGGGGTATTGCTTTAAATGTTCCATTGTATACTTAGGATACATTACTCAAGTACATAGGTGGTTTGCATTCTTACCTAAGACATACTATTCTAATGTTGATTCCTAATAATTTGGATAAAGTGCAAGTCCAAGCCACTCATTTAGAGTCAAGGAGTAAGAACACTTTTAGTGATAATTTATCAAAGAAACCATCTAAGACTGAGGGGAAACCTAAGGGTAAAGATAAAGGAAAAGGAAAAAAGATAGGCGTGGTAAAGAAAGAGGGTGAAAAACCCACTTGTTATCATTATAAGAAAGAAGGACATGATGACCCTAAGTGCTGGAAACTTCATCCATAACTTAGGCCAAAGAGGTACGGTGGAAACAAAGGGAAGCAAAAGACAACTGTTGTAACACAACAGGATTGCATTTGATTCCAAGGACAAGACAAAGATAATTGTCGCTAGAATTCAAGGTAAAAAAAAAGGTATATCTCTTGCATCTGAATCAAGTATTTCTACAAGTACAAGTAAGCAACCTAAAGTAGATCAGCAAGGGAATGAACTATTTCATATCTGTGTGATAACTAAATACACTAAGGTTGATACTTTATTTGACACAAGTTCACAAGTTAATCTCATATCTAAAGAGGTTGTTAAAAAGCTAAATATGACTACAATTCCTCATCCAAAGCCATACCCTTTAGGATGGGTTTGTAATGATGCATAGTTACAAGCCACTAAACAATGTAAGCTTAGTTTTGCAATCACTACAAACTTTAAAGATGAGATTGTAGCGGATGTTGGACCTTTAGATACTTGTGGACTTGTGTTAGGAATTCCATATTTGTACGATTGTAAAGCTATCTTCTTTAGGGAGAAAAACAAGTATCACCTATTTAAGGATGGGATTGAATATATTGTATGTGCACACAAAGTCAAAACTAGTCTTGCATTAGTTAATGCTGGTCAAATGAAAATATTGGTGAACTCCAGTAAAAAATTTGTGTTAATGCTTGTTAAGGCCAAAGAAGATGAAACATCTGAGGCGTTTAAAGGAAGTGATCCTAAACATAAGGATGAATTGGTAAAATTTGTATCTTCTTATGATGACTTGTTTTAGGAACCAAATAGATTTCCTCCTAAAATAGATATTCAACATGAAATTCAATTGCAGCAAGATACACTACTATCTAATATTGGCATGTACCATTTGTCTGTCATGCAAAATGAAGAAATCAAAAAGAAAGTTTAGGAGCTCATCAACAGAGGAGTGATTCATCCAAGCACATCACCTTGTGGTTCTCCAAAAATTTGGGTTCCAAAGAAGGATGGAACATGGAGGATGTGCATCGACTTCAGCACACTGAACACAATCACCATAAAAAATAGGTATCCGCTTCCTAGAATTGATTAGGTTAAGCATGCAATTTTGTTTCTCTAAATTAGATTTGCAAAGTGGTTATCATCAAATTAGAATTGCAAAGGATGATATTTGGAAAACTACTTTCAAGAAAAAACAAGGACTTTATGAATCGTTGGTTATGCCCTTTGGGCTTAGTAATGCACCTGCCACATTCATGTGAGTCATGAATGACATCTTCTGTCCTTACATTGATGATTTTGTTATTGTGTATCTTGATGATATCCTAGTTTTTAGCAAGTCTTGGGAAGACCATGTAAGTCATGTTAAAAAAGTTTTTGATGTACTAAGAAAAGAAAAACTCTATGTAAAGATGTCTAAATGCAAGTTTGCAAAGACATCTCTTGTGTACTTAGGCTATATTGTAGGGAATGGTCAATTGAAAGTTGACCTTGTGAAGGTTGACACAATTGTAAATTGGCCTAAGCCAAGTACTGTAACTGAAGTTAAGAGTTTTTTGGGTGTTGTCTAGTACTAGGGAGGAAGTTTATTGCAAACTTCTCCTTCATTGCATCACCATTGTATGCATTAACATGTACAAAGATATCTTTTCAGTGGGGAGGACCACAATAAAAGGCCTTTGAAACACTAAAGGAAAAGTTAAGCACCGCATCAATCCTAGCTCTAACAGATTTACACCAACCATTTGAGATCGAAATAGATGCGAGTGGATTTCGTCATGGGAGTAGTATTGACACAAGGAGGTAAGCCAATCTATTACCACTTTGAAACTTTTTCTAGCACAGTAAGTAATTATTTAACTTATGATAAAGAACTTTATGCTTTAGTACAGAGTGTTAAGAAATGGAAACATTATATAATGGGCAAGGAAACAATAATCCATACCAACCATCAACCATTACAATATCTGCATTCACAAACTAAGCTACAACCAAGTAGGCATTTTTGGTGGATGGGATTTTTATAGCAGTTTCATCTATTCATTAAGTATAAGAAATGATCCCATAAAAAAGTAGTAGATATGCTTTTAGACCTCCAGTTTCTAATGCTTTGATAATCCTTAAAAATAGTTCTATGATGCATGCAAGTTTTGAAGAGCAATATGCTATTGAGGAAAATTTTAAGGATATCTATGTAGCTCTAATCCAAGGAAAACAAGTAGAAGAAAATGATTACTATGTGCATGATAAACTCTTGTATCATTTAGAAAAATAATGCATTCCAAAGAATGAAGAAACACATGTAATCAGAGAGGCAAACACATTGCTAATTGTAGGACATTTTTGGGTTAGTAAAACTTTGGCACAACTACAAAAATATTGCTACTAGCCTCAAATGCAAGAAATTGTAACAAAATATATTAAGGAGTGTGTGATGTGTGCAACTAGAAAACCAAGTAATAGGAAAATGGGGTTGGGAACACCTTTACCTGTACCATCCCAACCATGGGAAAGTGTATCTATGGATTTTGCCAGGGGGTTACCTATGTCTAGGAAAGGGCATGACTATTTGTATGTAGTAGTTGATCGGTTAAGCAATATGTGTATTCTTATGCCATGTAAAAAGAAAGTCACTACTAAACTAACAGCTCATATGTATTTTTAGTTTGTATGGGTTCACTTTGGGTTACCCACTTCCATTGTACCATATCAAGATTCTTGATTCCTTTGGGAGTTTTGGTTAGTCTTATGGGGACTTATGGATACTAAACTAAAGAAGAGTACAACCTTCCATCTGCAGACTGATGGAAAGACAAAGGTAGTCAATAGAATAGTTGTGCATCTACTCAGAGGATATTGTAGCAAGCATCCTAAAGTTGTGGGATGAAAGTCTTCATTATGTGCAACATGCCTACAACCATGCAACCCATTCCTCTACAAAGTGGTCTCCTTTTGAGACTTGCTTTCGTTGCTTGCCAAAGACACCAATGGACTTCGATTTTGGAACAAATGATGTTGAAGATGGGAACCTTGATGCTGAAAGGGATTTAAAGTTCATCCATAAGGTCCAACTAGTTCATCAGGTCATAGAAGCAAAATTGGAAAAGAGTCAAGCAAAGTACAAGGCTCATCATGACAAGCATCACAATGATCATCATTTCCAAGTTGAAGACAGAGTTTGGTTACACATGAGAAAGGAAAGAATGCAAGGTGAAGGAAGGAAGCTCAAGCCAATTAGATATGGTCCATTCAAAATTTTGGAAAAGACTGGAAAAAATGCCTTCCACCTTAATCTTCCTCCATACATGCAGATTTACACAGTAGTCAACATTGAGAACTTGAAGTTGTATGAACCTCTGATGATACTAGACAAGGAGGCTGAAGTGCAAGTTCCATTAGTTGACGACCTTTCACCAGAGTACATGTTAGAGTTTCTTGAAGATGTTATCCTCGATAGGAACACTAGGACTTCATGAAGAGGAGCAGTTGAATACCTCTAAGTGGGGCTAAAAGGGATGCATCCAAGCAAGGAAAAGTGGATGAAGATTAGTAAAGTGAGGGAACTTTACCCTCACTTACTTTCTGAGTAACCAACTTTCAGAGGTCTAAAAGCTCTCCAGTGGGGTGGACTAATCCAGAGGATTTTTTGTCAATTTTGAAATTCTCCATTTTTCTCCAGTTTTGACATCATTAGAAAGTGCTCGGGACCCTAACTCCAACACATCTCGAATAGAGTCAATCAGAGTCCCAAAGCTCAAGATATATATGGTCAAACCTTTGGTCAACTCTCACAACCAGGCCAAGAAAAAAATCAAAGTCATCAAAACTGGTCAAATTCAAGACCATTGTGAAGTGCTCAACATCACAATTTCGGCGGAGTTTTTTTCACGGAAAGCAAAGTTCCTATGGCAAAGTTATGGAAGGTCAAAGATTGAATCAACTCGATGATGTCAGCACCTAGTTAGCCCAACGACCAATCAGCCCTTGACATATGGCAATACCTCATCCCTCCATGTGGCAAAAATTGTTTTGGAAAAAATAATTAAAAAATAAAATTAAAAAGAAAATTATAAAAAATATATTTTTTATATAAAAATAAAGTATATATTTAAGGAAATATTAAGATCATGGGCTCCACCCATCCATGAGGGGTAGCCCACATTAAGTGGGATGCCACCCATGGTATGGGGGGTGGCCCAAATTAATGGGGAACATATCCTCCACTTAAAGGAGGAGATAAAAAGGAGGGGAGTGTGGTGGGACCACCACCCCCCATTCTCTCTAAAGTTAATTAAATTTTTCCTATAAAATGCTTTAAAATAAGGCTATTTCATAAATTTTTAAACCATGGAACTTTTATACCCCTCTATTTGGGAATATTAGGAATATTATTTCTAAATTAAGGAGCCTATTCAAACTACATCCCTAAATTAATAGGGAATAAATCCCTTCGTAACCATTCAAATGGAAAAAGAAATTATCTTGAGGGGATATTATTGGAATTTTCTCTATGTAAGGGAGATTGGGTAGTTAATTGGTTTTACACCAATTTTGGCAAGAAACATAATATAAAAAGGGGTAGAATGGGGGTGTGAAGGCAAGTGATTTTGGAAGAATTTTGCAAGTGTGAGAGATTGTTTTCCTTGGAGAAATTATTGTATTTCTATGCTTTTGGAGAAGCTTGTTTCCATGCACTTTGGAAGTGCATTTGTAAATTTCTTTGTAAACCAAGGGGAGGTTCTGCTAATGAATGTAACCGAATTTCTGGAGGAATAATTGGATCAGTCCACTCATTTGAGAGGGGCCCAGAGACGTAGTCATTCTAAATGATGAACTACGTTATCAATCTTCATTTGCACTCTCTTTATCTCTCATTATGTTATTTCTTTACTTACTTTGTAATTATGTTATTTAAATTCCATTTGTGTGTTTAATTATAATTAAGCACTTTTTATTTGTAATTGTTAATGTAAGCATTGAAATAAAATATCATAGATCCTTAAAACAAATCAAAAAATCTAGTGGGAGTGACCCGGCAGAGCGGACCCGACATTTTGTTTGGCCTTTGGGTTTCTTTCGTTACATTTTTGGGCGATTGGGACACTGAGCTCTGGGAGTCAAAAAGATGGGCTCATTTGGCTATTTGGAATGGTGATGTCCATGTGAAAGTTTGTAGATAGAACTCTGTGCTTTGGGATCTAGAGGATGCCAAGGACGTTGCACTTTGTTTATTTAACTCTGTTGGAAAATGTAATGACGGGGCTTGGGGCACAGGAAGATGAGGCGGGTATGCCATTTGAAATGATGAAAACAATGCAACATCCTAGGGATGGAACCCTATGGGAGTGGGCCCAGGAGTCCTCAAAGGAAGTAGAGTTAATGTTGTACATCTCGATGGCAAACAATGTAGGGAAATCCAGAGTCACCGGTCAAGGGAGTCAATTTTTCATTGTTTCAAAGTTGTGAGTTTTGAGGTTTTCTTAGTTAGCAATGGGGAGGCTTGGGTCTGGAGGGTGTAGGCCTTCTATGAGAAGAACAATGCAGAGATGATAAAGTTCCTAATTTAAACTTTAGGGCAATTTGAAGGTTTTCTTGTAATTTTTCATGGGTTTTTTAGGTGTTCTCTTCTTCTACCAAATGGATGTATTCTAACTTGGTCTCTCCCATATATTAATCTCAAAATCATCAAAAAATGATGTGGGAGGGCAGATGGAAAACCTACCTTAAGAACCCAATGGTGGAGACCACTAAATCCTCAAGGAACCAGTCGATGAAGGCAATGGGTGTAGCAACGACGTGAGATGAAGGTGTTGGATCTCTTTGGAAGCTCTAAACTTCCTCTTTGCTAACCTGACATGTGAAAATGATAGGTCAAGCCAAGTATTTATACTTCCAACTATATTTAATACACCCCATCAATGCCAGTATGGTGGATGCGAAGGTTGGTAAGTTCAAACCTTGAGATGGCTACGGGAGATCCGAGACCTAGATTCTACAGGGATGCGGGCTAACAACCATTTCAAATGTGCAAACGAAAAATGCTAGAAATATGAGACACAAGGTTTGAAGGGCAGAACTCCAATGTAGGTTGGTCATCTCAAATGGAAAACTCACCACATAGTTCTGAGAAGAGAAGTCTGGATAATCGGGTCTAGGACATGTGAAGGATGAGAACTTTGTGACATAGGTCTTGAGGGCGATGGTCGAGGATCTGAGTCCTAGGGCACGAAAAGGTGAAGGCCATCAACTGGATTGAGACAACAAATGAGAAATGGAAATTCAGTTAGGGTAACCCGGCAGACTGGACCCAAAGGGCTCCAAGGCCGCTGGCAAAGGTAAACTACCAAAGGGACTCTGTGGGGATCCAAGACTTAGCAAATTTGAGGGGATAAAATATTGTCAATTTAAGATGAGACTTTTGAGGCACGCTGACCATTTAGGACAAAACAACTTGGCAAGGTGAAGAAAAGAGAGGGTCCCCATCCCGAACGGGTTGTGTGTGCTGAGGGCACAACATCTGCCTCATCTATCAATTTGTCTCTTTGAAGAGTTGATCCTAATGAAGATGGTTCGTGACTTAAAATGACTAATCACAACAACATAATTATCTTTTCCTTTTGAGCTCTCATCTATAATTAATATGAAATAAATTTTCTTATTTGAAAATGATGCTCTAACATTATTAAATTAAAATATTTTATCCTTAAATAGGAGGTTAAAATTTAAATCTCCAAATAAAATTACCATGCTAAAATTTTAAAATTCTAATGATAATTTAAAAAATACTTGAATTTGTACTTTTATAATTTTTAAGATTTTATCTCAAATTTAAAGCTCTCCAACCATATTACATAGCTTTCTATTTTTTTTATTTTTATTTTTTTAGGTATCAGATAAAATATATCTATACACATTATAATTCAAAATTTCATAGTATGAAATAACTCTTCCATAAGAAGATTTTAAATTATAATTTATATAAATTTAAATTGCCAAATATATCCTCATATTAAATTACATGATGATAGCTTCAACAATTATATCATTAAATATACTTTTTTATTAAATACATATGATAAATAGCTTAAAATATAATTCAATAAAATAATTACTCACTCTTATTTATAAAATAAATGTAAATTTTCTAATATTTACTCATGATTAAATTATTACTCACTTCAAAAAATAATTCCTTTATGGTTTTACTAATATGAAAAACTTTAATCCACATTAAAGTATATTAACCTAAATTACCAAGTAATATGCTTGCAAAAAAAGTGAAATAAAATAGGATAAAAGGTTAGCATGAAACCCTAGCAGAGCACTATATGATGCATGCCCTAGTCTTTCATTTTATTTTATTTTCTTGTTTCTATTTGTTTCTCTATCCAAGGTGGAAAAACATTTTCTTGGAGCTTGAAGGATGGTAGTATGCAACCATCCATGCCACATGATCTCTAGATCAAATAGATGAAGACATCGCAGAGGTTTCTTGTTTAAGTTCGGAATGACATACTCACATTTTCATTGCCTCTTTACTATGTTTGGTGTGCATAATCTTGTCAAATATTTTGAACAATTCATATTTTAAAGATCTATAAGAAATGTATTAAATTTAACTCATAAAATTTCTGCATGCACAGTCACTACCACAAACTGTTTAAATTTTCCCTCATTTGTTTGATGAGTGTAGAGACATAACACCTCTAAGAGGGATGATTAAATTTAGTTTCTATTATATATTTTTCTAAATCTGTCACAGGTGCAGATCCATACATGAGATCTCATTCTAACTATGTTACGAAAAGAAAATTATTCACATATGTATATGTATCCTCATTTTACATAGGGCTATTCTTCATATTATAGGGATCTTTGTATTTATTTTTCTATATTTTTCTTAGTTGCATAATATATGTATCTTTAGATGTTATTATAGGAGGATCTAGATAGTAAGGGCTTGGTAATGGGTTTTCCCCCTAGGGTTTGGAAGATAAATGATTATTTACTTTTTTCTATTTCATTGTTCCTTTTCTAGGTACTCAATAATGACGACCTGCTTATTTGCAAATCTACGTGGCATTTAGACCTGCTAATGTTTAGCCCCCCCATTCTGAAGCAACATTTCATTTATGAATTACTACTAAAATGCAGTGTTAAATATCTATTTGATAGAGGCTTATCATTTTTATTTATTTATTCAATTGTTGTCTATGATAGCAGATTTGAAGGAAAATTGACAAGTAATATATATATATATATATATATATATATATATATATATATATATATATATATATATATATATATATATAAACCAGAATATCAAAATCATATTTTTCTAGAATATATATTTATATAAATGAATTATTTGTGAAATATAAATAAATAAATAAATATATAATAGTTATTTTTTTCATCCCAAATGATTTACCCAATAACCTCATGTACTTGGAATAATTGTGGAATGCTTTTAATAAATACTTATTCATGATTATGTAATATGAGTTGCTTTTTGTTTTCTTACCAAATTATTAGTTGGTTAATACATATTTAAAAATTTACATTATATTCCCCAAAGATAGAGTTGGTTAAAGTTTAAAAAGTAATATTTTATTACAACTTTAGAAAGAAACCTGTTACAATTCTCAATAATTGATTTTTTTTTTAATCCAAAATAAACATATTATACCAATATATTAGTTGTCTTTAAATCAAGAACTTGAAAATAGTTCTATTCTAAAACATTATTTTATTCATCAACTAAAAGGTCATATTTCTCATTCTTAAAAAGAAATATGATTATATACATGTACTAGATTTGCTTCAAATATGTTTTACTATAACTCTCAAATATTTGTAAATTAAAATTTATTGAATAGGTTACAAATATTATTCTTTTATTCATATTCAACGACCTACAAAACTAAACATTTCCTTTTATTTTTATTTGTTTACTTAACCCACACCAACATTTATGATATCCAAATAAATTTTCGTCAAGAAGACTTAGGTTACTCATCCATTTACAAAGGAACTATAATAAGTATACCTAGTATTTTTTTTGAATTTTAAATGAAAACCACTCCTCATCCTCGTACACTTATTTTATACTTGTTTACAAAATATTTTCTTCTCCATGTTACAATAAGATCAAAAGTATTTACATAAAATTTACATGTCACAACTTGTACTTAAAATGACACAAATTACATTTGGGGACAAAATTACCTTACATGCCCAAGAACAAGACTTGCTCTTATTACAAATAATATTAGGAAGACAATTTTTATTTTATTTAGAACATAAAATATACCTTGGTCTTTATATTCTTCAATTTTGCAATAAAACACTTATGCTCAATATTACAACAATATATAAGAATACAATTAATAAAACACAAAAGAATGAGGCTTGATTACCACCCTAACTTAATGGCATCATGAAGCCTCATGGGCTCTAGCCATACCCCCGAGCAAGAAACAAATGACTACTTATGATCTAGGTATGAAGGTTAAAATAATAGTTTAACTACAATTTCTTTTTGTGTATCCATTCATCAAACAAATTCTAAATTTATATACACATAAACTAAACACTTTCTCCCACTTGATTTGAAACCCATAACAAAATAACACAACACAAAGCTCCTACTCAAACAATTGATAGAAATGAGGAGAAATCACTTATCTCCACTATGTTGCATTTTGAACTCCTCCTTTACATGTGAGAGCTCCTTCCTTCTTTTCCAATTTTCTCCTTTTCTTTTTCCCCAAACTTCAAATTCTCCAAAAATGTTCTCCAAGAGGATAAGTGGGTAACATCAATTTCCTCTTTTCCATCAAGTATATAGGAATTCAACTTGAATTCACTTGAATAAGAGAAAGACACTTGTCACTCTCTCATGTGATTTTTCAACACATATCCCCACAAGTTCTCACAGGTGTGAGACTTTTGGGGAGATGGGGAATGTACAATGACACTCTACCCAACATCCCTTACAAGGTGGATTCACACATGTAAAAGCCTTGACTCTTTTTTCAAGCTCATTGATGAACTTTGGGGAGTGTGGTGGGAGAGTGTCAAGTGACTTCTCCCAATTTCCAAGAACTCAAATTTGTCACACTCTTTTAAATGGAATTTTGGAGGGTCACATCATGCCTTAAGGACAAAGTCACCTATCCAAAATGTCCTCCTTCCATAGATATGGACCCTAGGGGTCTATTTTTGCACTAATATGAATAAAATTGACCAAACAACACTCTAAAAAGACCACTTTAAAAGTCAATTCAAAATTCAAAACCTAACTAAGGATTTCAAAACCCTAATTATGCTTACATCCTTAGTCACTTGATTTAATTCAATAAAGCTTCAAAATTCATGCTTACACTAAACTACCAATTATTAAAGCCCTAAACACAATTAAAGTTTACACAAAACCCTAACTACCTCCTAGATCATAGGGTCAAAATTTAAAACTTCAAAAGATAAATATTTAACTTTGTTCTTGATATTTCCTCTTTTTTTTACCCTTGACATTACTCACATGTATTTTTCCAAATACGTTTTAGGTTAGAAATATAATAAATACTTGTTCAAAATATTAATAAGATCAAATTCAATAGTTAGTAAATCATAATACACATTTATATTCATTTCCTTTCTCTATGAAAAATGAAAACTCTGAGCATGCATGAAACAATAATGAAAAAACTAACCTTAGCTAAATAATTTATTTACACTATTAAATTTACTCTTGGAAACTCCTTCCTCTAATAAAATTCATCGTGCAACTTGATATCTAATTTATTTAATTTTTCCTCAAATTATCTTACCTCAAGTATACCTCTCATTGATTAGAGTCATCCTTTAAATTTACCTCGATGATGCTTGGCTAGTGATCCTTTGGAAACTTCTTCCTGATATTCCCAAAGTCTCGCTTTGTTCCTACCTATTATCATTTTCCAAGTAACATAAAACTTATTAGCGAGATTCAAACTAATATTAGTTACAAAAACATTATTAGCTCATATCAATCTAAGTGTATTCTTCATATGATACTTGTTCAAGAATTTAAATATTATCTGCTCACATTCATTCTTAATGGTTTGCCCAATTTCATTTAATGAAGAGAAATTTTTAGAATTGTAAAACCCCGCCATGTAACCTAGAGAACGATGCAACATTGCAAAAGCACAATTATTTTTTTCTTAAAAAGAGTAATAATAACAAGTAAAGTAATCTACTCAAACACATACATCCTCTAGGCCATGCAATGCATCTACATGTGAATCCCAAAACTTATAAAATTAATCTAACCATACCATATGAAATTAACTCATGATAAACAACATACATCAAAGCATTATACCATTGCATAATATACAAAGTACAATAATGAATTCTTCCAAAGATTACATTAAGTCAATATACCATTACAAAGCTCATTTCCAAGATGAGGTAGATCATACAAAATGATAGAACTACAATATACATGGATCCTCCTCGATTACAAATGAGGATTATAAATACATAGCGTCCAACAATTGATATAATGAACATAAGAGAAGTAACATATCCATAGATACACATGAGCTCTCTGAATTGGAAGATCCCGCCATCATGAACAAGTAGAGAAAGCCCAACAGTGTAAGGTACACAATCCACCCAGCCATGTGGTATAGGTAGGCCCAACCCCCATGCTAGGAGATAGTAAAATGAAACCAAGAAAAACCTACTACATCTTGACACAGGAAAGATATAAAACAAAACTGTACCAGTAAACACATAACATAAGGTTACATTGCTTCTAGAACCATTGAATCAAGTACATTCATTATAAAATACAAACTGAATGTTGTCATAGGAGGAGTGTCATCACAAAGGTTGCATTGGTTATCCTTAGGAGATCTTCCTAGGTCCCGTCCCCATCATAGTTTATCCTTGTAACCTCTCACAAACTCCAGCCCCACATGCAAAATAGTGTGGAATCGATTATCTTTTGAGAAGACAAGATAAGGATCTTGCCATTCTAGGCCTTCCTGACTCATCTCAAGTCTAATACAAACCCTTGAGCCAATGAGCGAGGTTAAATCATCAAGTTAAATGTATTAAGCTACTCTTTCCCCTAATATAGGATATTTAATTTTCACTAATTAAACTGACTCTCATACAAGTTGTCCTCGCACCACTTTGTGTGCCAGCCCCTGTTGAAAGCCATGCCCCTATTGACAACACAATATACTTATTCCTCAACCTAAGGGTAGATAGTGCACTAAAACTGATATCAAATAACCACCATAACTCAAGAGGTATCACATCCCTATAGATGTCAAATATTGAATCCCAACTACGTGCACTACCCAAGGAAATCTCAAAGGGTGAACAAAAGACACAACAACCCTTTCAAAATTTTCAATCTCTTGAAGGATTACATTATCACAATAACAAATATCCCCCCAATACACAATTACAGAAGAATACACAATTAAAATAAGTAACTCAAGTAATTAAATGAACTACCATTAGGATTTCCTAAATACAAATAAATCAATAACTCATATTTAAAATACATCATTTAAACATAATTCCAATTTATAAATCAACAACGAATTAAACTAAATGTTTAACTTTCAGTTTCACAACTACTCATAAAAATTAACTCAACTTCCTCAATTAAAATAGTCAATCATTTAAATTTAACTATTCGTACTCGCATGCATTAATTAACCATATTATATTCATTTAAGTAAATATCCTTTTTAAATATATATATATATTTTCTAATTACATAATCCAATTATTCTTTTCCAATATTCATTTTGAAATAATTACTTAACGAATTAATCATTTTAAATAAATATATTTATTTATTATTTAAAAAAAAATATATAATTTCCCAAAAAAAAAAATATAAATATATATAATATATAAAATATATATTATAAATAATATATATTTTATATAATATATATATATGCACTGTGGAAGCAACATTGGCTACCTGTGAAGGCAACGGTGTTGGCTCCATAGTCGCCTCCCCATAGGGGTGGCTGTGGGGTAGCCCCCAACCTTTCCCAAACAAAATAAATTTTTACTTTATAATTTCCTTAGTTTGTCAATCTCGCCGTATGATGATCTCTTAGTGATTTCCGATAAAATTTTCTATAGGAAATTTACAGTACCCCCAAATATAATAAAATATTTATATATAATATATATTTATATGTACATATATATTTCAATATATATATATATATATATATTTATCTAAGCAATTGTTGTAGATGGGCAATTAATTTTCACAAATACTTTTTCTATAGAAGAATATTTTCAATTTTCATAGAAAGAAGTTTTCTACAGTTTCAATTTAATTTCAATAGAGGTTCAACAATTTAACTATAATTTCCTTCAGGGTAGATCCATTTCTAAAACTTCATTTTAATAGAGGATATGAAATATATTTTCTATAGAGGATATAAATATTTTCTACAAAGGTTGTAAATATTTACGACAATCATTCAATTTAAACAAAAATACAAAGCTTCTACAAATAATGAGATCCTCTTCTATAGGAAACTTTTCCAATTTGCAAAACAATAATATTTTAAATAACCTTTTTCAAATTAAATTCACAAAAGCAATAAGGAACCTATTCTAGAAGATTTGTTGATTTGAAATTTGATGCAGAGCTTCCCCTTTAATTTCCAACTTTGCCAAAGCCTCTTCCTAGAATTACTACTTTCTAGAGAATAGAAAAATAATCCAGAACCAAAAGAAATGCAACAAAACTAGATCCCCAAATTTTCAAGAGCTTCTATTTCCAAAATTTTAACAACCCAAAGCAAATTCAACCCCTCCAGAATAACCCCTTCCTTCCACGAAACAACCTTTTTTCATCAATCCCAATAATTCTCTCCGAGAATCAATTTTCAACTACCATAGTAAATATCTTCTAACTTCCAATTACAAAACAAATATCTTTTCTACGACAACCACATATATTTCCAAAGATATTTTACAAATATTATGCATTTGAAATTTAAATAACTTATTTATTTCAAATCAAATTTAATCTAATAATAAAATCATTTTATAGCATAAATTAAATTAATTAATTTATAAATTATAAAGCCTCAACATCAATAATCCAGATAAATTAAATAACCAATCATAATATTTATAAATTAATTCTCACAAATAAACCTTGCACAATAAATAAAATAACAAGGAAAATGTGGATAAAGAATACAACCAATACATGGACTGATGGCACACTGTACTAGGGTAAAGGTTTGACTAGGTAACTCGTTACTATCTCTCAATCAACATTATTTTTGGGTAGTGGAAACACTCAGACCTGTGAGTCCAAGTGAAATCATTTTCTTGTACCTGCAAACCTACAAACAAAGCATATGTCGTACATGTATCCAGATAATAAATCATACATACTGTGAAGAGAGAATCATGAAATTGTAGGGCACTCACAAGCGAGTGATGCAATCTTGTCCCCTTCACCAATATAGTCACATCAAGACTGATGAAATTAAAACCTAAATTAATCAACAGATGAGCATATATCAATATCAACTCAAATAAACAACTATGCTAAAAAAATCATGTCATAAAAAAAAATCAATCACAACATCAACTCATCAAAATATCACCATGTCCAAGTAACATCCAACAATGTCATAAAATATATCAAACAATTATGTAAGGTAAAGATAAACAACATCATAAAGTCTAGATGAAATCCAAAAAGCTATCCAAACAAGTCAAATAGAGGGGCATTACATCCTCCCCCCTAAGACCAGGCTTACTCCTAGAAGCCTACAAACACAAAATGGATAACACACACACATGCTACCCAAACATCCATAATGCATTTCCCTAGTAGGAAGGATATTGGTGCATTGTGCACTAGACCAAGTGCCCTATCCTTTCCACTGGTTTTCTGCACCATTGGACCAACACCACCTAACACAACTTCTAGGTAGACAAGTGAGATCAACCCAAAAGGAAAAAACATAAACTAAAGAGTACAAAACCTAGGTTAATGTAATGGGCTCGTAGTGCCCAATGTATAAACCTATGCAACTAACAGCTAAATGGGTTCAACATTTTCCTAGAGCACCTAGTGTTTAAACCTAGGCTCTAATACCAAGTGTAAAACCTCGCCATGTAACTTAGAGGATGATGCAACACTATAGAAGCACAACTAATTTTTTTTCTTAAAAAGAGTAACAATAACAAGTAAAGTAGTCTACTCTAAACACATACATCCTGTAGGCAATGCAACATGTCTACATGTGAATCCCAAAACATACAAAATTAATCTAACGATAGCATATGAAATTAACTCATGATAAAAAAACATACATCAAAGCATTAACCCATTGCATAATATACAAAGTACAATAATGAATTCTTCCAAAGATTACATTAAGTCAATATACCATTACAAAGCTCATCTCCAAGATGAGGTAGATCATACAAAATGATACAATTACAATATACGTGGATCCTCCTCAATTACAAACAAGGAGTATAAATACATAGTTTCCAACTGATATAATGAACATAAGAGAAGTAACATATCCACATATACACATGATCTCTCTGAACTGGAAGATCTCGCCATCATGAACAAGCAGAGAAATCCCAACAGTGTAAGGTGCACAATCCACCCAGCCATGTGGTACCCATAGGCCAAACCCCCATGCTAGGAGATAGTAAAAGGAAACCAAGACAAACCTATGACCTCTAGATATAGGAAACATACAAAAAAACACTATACCATTAAACACATAACATAAGGTTACATTGCTTCCAAAACCACTGAATCAAGTACATCCACTATACAATACAAACCGACTGTTGTCATAGGAGGAGTGTCATCACAAAGGTTGCATTGGTTATCCTTAAGAAATCTTCCTAGGTCCTGACCCCCATCCTGGGTTATCCTGGTAGCCTCTCATGAACTCTGGCCCCACATGCAAACCAATGCAGAATTGATTATCTTTCAAGAAGACAAGATAACGATCTTGCCATTCCAGGCCGTCTTGGCTCATCTCAAGTCTAATACAAGCCCTTGAGCCAATGAGCGAGTCTAAATCATCAAGTTAAATGTATTAAGCTACTCTTTCCCCTAATATAGGTTATTTAATTTCCACTAATTAAAATGACTCTCATATGAGTTATCCTGGCACCACTTTGTGTGCCAACCCCTATTAAAAGCCACTCCCTTATTGACAACACAATATACTTATTCCTTAGCCTAAGGGTAGATAGTGCACTAAAACTGATATCAAATAACCACCATAACTCAAGAGGTATCACATCCCTACGGATTTCAAATACTAAATCCCAACTGCGTGCACTACCCAAGGAAATCTCAAAGGGTGAACAAAAGACACAACAACCCTTTGACAAGTTACAATATCTGGAAGGCTTCCATTTTCACAATAACAAATAACCCCCCAATACATAATTACAGAAGAATACACAATTAAAATAAGTAACTCAAGCAGGGAAAACTTTAAGAAACCCCCCCCCCCCCTGGGTGAAGGTGTAAAATCTTGGCGAATCTTGTATACTTCTTGATAAAAATATTAATTTTAGTGGCAATTTTTTTTTGGTTTTCGTGAAAAAAAATAATGTCCATTGGAAAATATTTTCTAATTGCTAGAAGTCTGTGGAAAATCCTAGAAAAATGCAAATTTTTTAAAACCAGTAAATTTTTTCCATTGGCGATTAAAATCTATTTTTAAACCAATAAAATATTTTGATTGGTGAATTAAACCTAGTTTCAAACCAAAAAAAAAAATTCATTGGCAAATTAAACCTATTTTCAAATGATTAAGAAAAACACATTGGCAAATTAAACATAATGTGAAACTAATAAAAAAATGCAGTGGCAAATTGTCAGTGCAAATTTTCCTAACCTTAGTTGGAAGTATTTCTTGGTCATCTTTGTAGTCGATGGGTCAGAGGTTTCAAAAACCTTGAAACTTCAGACTTTGGTTCTAAGGTTCCAAGTTTTAGTGACCACGTGACATTGTCGACCATGACCATTCGATGAATTTTCGATGGATGACTATAGTTGCATTTTAGAAGTATATCTCTAATGCACTAGAATTGTGAATTGAAACCTATGGAATTACACTAGAACCGTTAGATTTCTAGAAATCAATGGTTGAGATTTTATTAATTATTTTGGTCTATCGGTCATCCTGCTCTTGTTTACCATTTAATATTGCCTAAGTTAGACCAAAATATTTTATGACAAAGCCTTAAATCTTAACTCTTTAATCCTGAGGGTGGAGTCTTGTCAACCTAGCGATGTCCGCATTTTAAATTATGCAAGTGCAAAAATTTTGTTTTAAAAGAGGGTCTGTTTGATGAATTTTCGATGGACGGTTGTAATTGCATTCTAGAAGTATATCTCTCATGCACTAGAATTGTGAATTGAAACCTGCAGAATTACACTAGAATCATTAGATTTCTAGAAATCAATGGTTGGGATTTTATTAATTATTTAGGTCTGTCAGTCATCCTACTCTTGTTTATTGTTTAATAGTGCCTAAGTTAGATGAAAATATTTTATGACAAAGCCTTAAATCTGAACTCTTTAATCCTAAGGGTTGAGTCTTGTCAACCTAATGATGTCCCCATTTTAAACTATGCATGTGCATAATGTTTTTTTTAAAAGAGGGACCGTTCGATGAATTTTTGATGGATGGCTATAGATGCATTTCGAAAGTAAATCCTTGAAGCACTAGACTTGCAAACTAAAACCTCCTGAATAACAATAGAACTATTAGATTTTCAGAAATCAGTAGTTGAGACATTTAATTCTCTCTTTTCAAAGCATCAATGTACTCTACCTTTCATTTATTTTATTAAAATTCTCAATTTGGTTGTGGTACTGGGTGACAGCATGGATTAATACCATATGAATAGCCAAAAAAAACATTGGCAAATTAAACATTGTTTACTAAGCGAAGGAGGTGTGGAAGTTTCCGTAGAAAGTGAACCAAAGAAATAATGGAGGCCAGTTTCCTCTTGACATTGTGGAGGAATCTAGACCCTTTCATTGGCAAAGCATCTGTGAAGTGGCTGTGGGGTTTATTTCTCTTCAAGGATGTGTAGGTGGATCAAGCAATTCAATTTATTTTGGGTAATGGCTTTGAAAAATTAAAGCACGTATATAGGACCAAAATGGATATTTATTTGTTGGTAATGGCTTAGGGTCTAGACTTAGGAGAACTAGTGGATGTAGTGAGGAAAGTCATGAAAACTCTAGTTCACAAATATTTTTTAGAGGATATGGAAGGCATTTTTGAATGAGTGATACTAGGAGCAGGGCTTGTTAAGGTTGAAGGCATGGATGGTGGAGGCTCAGAGCTCACAAATTTAAATCATCTCTTTATTAGGTAGCTAGAAGGACACACCAAAGATCTGTGGTGAGAAGGTGCAGAGTGTGGGTGGCAAGCACTCAAAATTTGCGTCGAGCTAATGGAGGTCGAGGAGGTCATAGATAATTTCAAAGACATTGCTAGAGCAGAGATATGTGAAAAGAAGGGTTTGTGTCTGAGGAAGAAGATGAAGACGGGTAATTCATCGAAGGCGTCTGAGTAGTACAAGATTTTAAAAAAATAAGATTATTATACTAAATCTTGTCTATGATTTTATTTTTTGGGGGTTATGCCTGGATTTCATGTAGGTAGATTAGGGATAATTTGATATGTTGGAAATGGAAACTCTACTGGTTAATCAACTTTTTTGGTAGTTGATGGATGAACATAAATCTAGAGTATATTTTATAGCATTAGTTTAAAATTAGAATATTTTTTGTAGTTGATGGATGAAGATAAATATAAATTATATAATAAGATTTTTTTTACAATGATTCTCAACTTTTATTTTTTTCAAGATAATACAACATTTGGTAACTTGGTTTTATTGGTGAGCATGTTGAAATTTTATTTTCCTTTTACAAATAATTTTTTTTTAGATAGATGAATTTAAGGATTAAACTATAAAAAAATTTCAACAACATTTATTTAATATGTGTGATTAATAAAATCAATAATATTTTAATATAAAATATTTTATATAAAAAAATATAAATTAAATATTTTTTGACACTTTAATTTTTTCATAAAACGTGAAGTGATAGGGATTTAAATGAATAAAAATGTCACAAAATTTTCATATGACAGGTAGGGGTGGCTATTAAATTCCAAGCCTGGGTAAGAGAATAATTTTCCAAACTCCACATGTACCAATCTTAATTACCAATCGATCCTCCAGTCATGTCCACTTGCTAAAATCTGTCCGCGATCTTCACTTCATAAATGCACCATCTTTTCCACCTTTCCTATCTTAATTCACCAAAGTTGAGGTTTTGGTGCTTTTCCTAAGCTTAGTTGCAAGTCTTTCTTGGTCATTTATGTAGTTGGTGGGTCAGAAGTTTTGACAACTTCGAAACTTCAGACTTTGGTTCTAAGGTTCTATGTTTCAGCACCACTCGACATTATGGACCACTATCGTTCGATGAATTTTTGATGGATGGCTATAGTTGCTATAGCTTTAATGAAACAATATTTGTAACGATTTCATATTGTCTGAGTGGCACTGGTAGTGCTGACTAGAGTTTGGTGATTTTGATAGCTTGTCAGATTGAGGTACAATTTGCATGTAGCTAGATATCAATCAAATTAAACATTTTAATTTTTAATTGTACATCTAATGCTTAAGATACATGAATTGACTAAGTTATTTTTTTGGTTTGCACAAATCAGGCTGGTAGTGGCCCATAATTTATTAAATAGGGTAGGTAATAGTTATAGTAATAATGTGACATTGTAATTTAGTTGTAATAAAATAAATGGTTATAAATTTTTAGTAAAGAGTTATTCAAATCAGTTTTTTTTCCTTTGAGAAATTAAGTATTAATTGCATGCAAAGGTGGAGTAAGTAGCCATTTATCACATTCCATTTGCAAAATTCAAGGTAGTGGTAGAAAATTCTAGAAAGGCGAGTTGTGGGTGAGGAGTAAAATGGAAACACCACTTGCGTTAGACATGGAGAAGCAACTTTAGGCATTTAGAGGGGAAATAATTGATAAGCGACTGTAGGGGTTGATGAATTCGACCCATCCACTCATTCTCTGGGCAACCAAGCAGGTGGTTGGGCCAAAATTTTTGAAGGGTTATTAGAGAGCCAGAGAAAATACGGAGATTCTGACAATGTTCTTATCATTCCTTTTGCATATGGGAGTCTCAAAAGAGAAGCAAAAAATTGACCCAAATGGTCTTTGTACATGCATTGCTAGGTGACATTGACATGACACTAGATAATGTGGATGAGAATAGGAAAATCCCCATGCAATGGAACTACTACATGATGTGGATGAGAGGGAGAGAGGTAATGAAGTTTCCTTTGGTCTGAACCATCGACCCAGAAGGATTTGAAAAATTGTGGTAAAAAAGGGACCATAGCATTTTCTTTCTCCTCATGGCAGCAAAGCTGATGACCAATCTCCCACATGGGTGGGCAATGAGATACATGGAGGATGAATGTCTGGCAAAGGAAATTGTATCTGGTGGGTATGTGCAGGATCATCATGGAAAAAAAGGCCCTTAAGTGGCAAAAAAATTAGAAAAACCAGTGTTAGGCAAGTTGAGGGTGATCCCATAATAGTGGTTTACAATTTTTGGCCAAACTGGACACTGAAATTATTATTTTTAACTAAATCTTCACATTCGAGCACCTATAGTGGCTAAACTGTGAGGAATTTGAAGATGGTGCAAACTAGAGTCTCATCAATTTTTTTTGAAGATTCTAAAATATTTTTTTCAAAATTTTTGGAATCAAATTGCACTTCTTTTTCCATCTCCCACGAAAATAGATTTTTTTCAGAAAACAACATTTTTAAAAAGTGACGCACACCGTATAACGCATAACCTTTTTTCCATGAAGGATAAAATTCTAATTCTTTCAAATTTAGATTTGTAACTCTGATATCTAGTGCTTCCACTTGGTTAGATAGTTTTATATTGAATATTTTTTCCTTAATCAAGTTTCAAAGTCAAACAAATTACAATTCAGACACAGCGCGACTGTATAACGCGTAACTTTTTTTGTATATATCCAAATTTTATTTTATTTTTTTTGTTGGATCAAGGACTTCAATATCTGGTGAACTCATATTTTTCAATTTTTTTTTTTGATAATCTTCTATTTTTCCACATGTGATGAACAAACAAATTTATTTTTCATGAAAAACCTATGTTTAATAAAACTTAGAAAACAAATACATAACAAAACCAAAACATATTAAAATTATATTCATTGGAGAGCTTGTTTTGAGGAATACCATAATCATTTGAAATAAATTTTAAATGAATTCATTTGATCCCCCAAAATCTAAATCAAAAGTGATTTTTTATCAGCATTTTGATAGGTGTAAAGGAGACGCATTTATAGATATGGTTTAAAACTAGCGAGGTTTTGTCCAAGGGGGATTGATCTAAGGTGATTTGATCAAATAGTCTTCAATTGGAATCCTTAAAATGGAAATTTTTAAGGCTTAAATCATTATATTTTCTAAAAATACGTGATTTAAGCTAAAATTCATTCCTCTCAGGAATTGTAAACCACTATTATGACATCACCCTTGATGTGAAAAATTTGAATAAGTTATCTATATTATTTCAAAAATATGTAAGAATAGAATCTATAGAAAATTTAATGTAGTCTCTAAAATACTAGGTTTATTTAAAATATATATATATTTGGTGAAAATTTGAAATTTCAATGTAGTAGTACTTAAATTTCAGGGAAAAAATAAGTTGGTATTTTTCTAACCACCTTAACCATAATAAAATTATAATATTTTTTTATAATATTTTATATATAAGTAGAGGACTCATGTCCAGATGTGATGCATATTTTTTTGTAATTTTTTTCCAAGTAAATAATTAATTATGAATTTTTTATTATAACTTTAAAAAAATATAAAAACTCATATGTCTGACCACCTTAACTTGGTCAAAAATTTCTGAAATTTAATTTTTCTTTTTTTAATCCTATAAAATGTGAAGCATAGAATGTGACACATATTTCAGATTCAAAAAATGTGATACCATTTGAAAGTTATAGATTTTATTCAGTCAGCCTATCGATTAGGACTTTAGTCATAATTCTAATAGAAAATGAATAATAATTATTTATTAAATTAAAATTAAAGCATAATTTATATTGGTGGAAAGAAGAGAATCTCCTCTAAAAACCCTTTTCGTTTCATCAATTTTGGGTTAAAAAAATTCGTTAGCCACATACCTTACAAATACCCATAATATTGCCACTTTTTGGCCCATCATGATCCTGCACATACCCGGGTGATGATTATGATTGGGACCTTGGAGATGGGAAGAATGGATTGCACATTACCCCAAGGACTTGGAGGAAAAGGCTAAAAGCCCAACACACCAGAAATGTGGAGTAGACTGCCCAGTGATTGCAAATTGCAAGGCATACTTGAAACACATAAAGTCAGAGGATGATGATGATGATGAAGAGGATGACGACGAATGATAAAGTCTAGTTGGGTATGATTTTAGCTTTTTGTTTTTGAATAGAAACAGTAATAGTAATAGGGCAATTGAGTCAGTCCCAAGTCTTGGAGTGCCTATACTTAAATTTAGGCCAATTTTGAAATGAATTTTGTAATGCATGAAAATATGGGTGGGCTAGCTGATCAGGGAAGGTCACTTGACAGAAAAGGCCTTTAGGGTGGTTTTTTGAAAAATAGATACTCATGTAATGCTTTTTTGATAATCAATATAGGGTGCTACCCCTAACATTGTTTAACCTAGCAGAAAATAATAATTGCATGTAGATTTAATAAAGTAAATGGTTGTGCTATTAATTTGACATTGTAATTCCTTTTATTAAGTCCTTTGCAATGTTAAGTGTTACTATGCTATTAATGGTTGTACTATTAATGTGACATTGTAATTCCTTTTATTAAGTCCTTTGCAATTGCAACATTAAGTGTTACTATGAAAGTAAAAAAAATTAAAACACATTTTTAATATTTATATCATAAATTACTGAACGGTTCGATAGAAAATTTGATGTATCATTGTAGACTCAACTTCAAGGGAAAAAAGAAAGCTTATTCACTAGGCCTCTAAGTTTTATAACCATTTGACATGTTGCATTCTCACAAAGTTCTAAATTTTCATAACTACCCGATTCCCCAACTTGGTTCACTTTTGTTGAGTAACTTAAGTTCATGCATACATAACCTTCAAGTTACAGTGTGTGGATTTAGTCGAATTCAATGGATCGGAGGTTTTGAAAACATTGAAACTTCAAACTTTGGTTTTGAGGTTCCAAGTTTCAATGACCACGTGGCATGATGGACTTATCTTGTCTGACATCTCAGTGAATGCTATGTACATAATGAACTTGAGTTATCTTTTTAGGAATTTCCAAAAGCATACAGGTTTGAAGGCTATCTTTTCAAGGTATGAAATTGAATGCCACATTTAAAGCATGTCCTATCTACAATAATGACATACATGGGTGGTGTAGTTTTTCTCACACATTTAGCTTGAATTCTTGTTTTACTCCACATTGATTGCACTTCTTGTCATTTTATATGGCTTGGCCTTGAAGGTGGCAATTTTTTTTCTCAAACATTTCCTTTCAATGGTGCCATCATCTGGCATCTCATTGAATGCTATGTATGGAATGAACTTGAGTTGTCTTTTTAGGAATTTCCAAAAGCATGCAGGTTTAAAGGCTATCTTTTCGAGGTATGAAATTGAATGTCACATTTAAAGCATGCCTTATCAACAATAACGACATATGTGGGTCACGTAGTTTTTATCAGACATTCAAGCATACTATTATTTATTTAGGAATTCAAGCACTTGATTAGGCATAGTGAGCTCATGTTGTCTAAAATTGAAAATCACTGGCTTGGTATGAGGGATATGGAGCTAGGACTTTTTAAATTGGAAGAATTTTGGGCGCATCTGGATAATAAAGAAAAATCTACTATAGATGTGAAGGTGTTTGAAAGTGGACTAGATCAGGCCAGAGGTTTTTAAGAAGTAGTGCTAAGTGTCAACCTAATTGTTGCATGTGTGAGAAGGTACATTCTTGAAACTCTGGAAATCAAGTCTCTAGATGGAACCGTTGTAGCTAAATTTTTTCCCGAGGTTGTTTATCAAGCATTGGGAATTCCAGAGAAGGCACCTATAAAATAGATGTCTATTGTAACAGCTAATGAATATTTCAAGACTAATGAAACCTTGTGTAAAAATTCTATGGCCAAAGGGTGGTTAAAATCATAGAAGAAAGGTAAGTCTCAATTTCCCAATAAACTTAAGAGGACATATTTTAAAGCAGAAATTGTTGATGTTATTGCTTTACTTCATCGTATCATCAGGAATGCACAAGTTGAATTATTTGAAGACTGGATGTGTCAGTTCATTTTAGTTATCTGTGATGATAATGTGTTTATCGATTGGGCCGAGATAATTTTCTTTCACTTGCATGAGCAATTAGTTAACTTTCGGAAGACTGCTACCTTTCATCTGTGTTCTTGTTTGATATATATCATTACTAGTCAAAGAGCTTATTGGCGAGGGTTGAAACCACAAGTACCACCAAGTCCTAGCATGCCTGTGTATAAGTGCTATGTGCAATTTACTAGGCAGGTTGGGATGGGAGAATATTGTCTTGTTAATGATGCATTTTTAATGGAAACTATGAGAAAGTTGGATGGAAACCCTAAAATGAGTTTTTCTCCTAAATCAAAATATTTGGTGTTGAAGTTTGGAAGTTTTAATATCTAGTTTGATATTTTTTCTTATTTGAGAATTAGAGGTTATGAGAAGGCTCCACTTAAATTTCCTAAGTACCTTGAGGATTTACTAGTATTTTTAGAGGTCTGTAGACAAATGGACATAATAAATATAAAATACATGAATATGGGATTCAAGTGAGGGTATACATTCTTGTTAGCTACTCGTTCTTTCTCTTGCAAAAGTAATTAGATGGATAGGAATGTTGAAAGGATTCTCAAAGAATACAATCTCTAGTACTTGTTTGTAAGAACTAATTTTGACAACAAGGGCTTTGTTAGAAAAAATCTATATGCCTCTGGATCGTATCAAAACCAACCTTCAATCGAAGATTTCTAGGAAGATTGTGCTAATGAAAATGAAGTTTTCATAAGGGACCATATGAGGTTAACCCTTGAGTAGATATAAATTTTCGGTCTCTCTTTCCAAATTCTTGAAAATGTGTTTGAAGATTCAATGGTTCTTGATCTTGAATACAAGAAGTTTCCTAATAACTCACATCCTAGAGTTGACTAGGATAAAGATGAAGTTTTATATATGAGTAAACAGGCTGAACCAGTATTGAAAAGGACTCAAGATTGGTTGGAGGGAAAATGGCATAGGGTTGCTAGTTCTATTCATGAACCAAAATCATCCTAGAAAAATGAGCAAGGATCTAGCCAAGTAGACCCTGGAGGTACATCATTAGTGAGGATAGTCATCAAGTCTTCTAGCGCCAATTCACAATCTGGGGGTGATGGTGAAAAGCTGAAGAAACCAATTAAATCAAAATCAATATGTGAACAAGACAACCCATCCACCCTTGCTCTTAAAAAGAAAAATGTCCAAAAAAACCCTATGTCAGAAGATTTAGAGAGCATCTTTAAGCATATTTTTCAAGATACTACTTTTCCACCCTTGTCTAAAGAATCTTCTCAATCTCCTATAGAAAACATATCAATTATTCCTAGCAAGTCTAGAGAGGTTGTTCAAAGTGATAAATCCCCTAGTATAATAGAAAACTCTCTAGTATGGTTGAGGAAAGTAGTAGAAAAGAAGAGGAAATACACTCCTACGTCATCCGTTGGGGTTGGAGTAGATACAATGACAAAATTACTCCAATCTTCCTTAAGGCCCAAGAAAGCCCAGAAAATGTCAAGAATTCTGAATGATGTTGTCTCTGGTAACCAAGTGTTAGAAATTGCAAAACCTTTAAAAGATGTAGATGGTGATAAGATAACCACGAATGATTATAAAATCATACATGTTGACATTGGTACCCAGACACTTGAAGGTGATGTATATCACGCTAGTTACTCAGTCAATGCTTTAGCCAAGCCGGTAAAAGAAGAAAGGAAAGAAAGGGTAAAATTATAATATAAAATTTTGGATTACAAAAAATTTATCTCTTCCATTGTTTATCCCTTTTTGTATACTAAGGCTTCTAGTTCCCAAGAAAGAGTTATTGATGAGTCTATGATGCAGTTGATTAAGAAAAATCTAAATTATTCCAAGGCTACTAGTGAGTGGAATGAAGAATTGTCTCAAGAAGCTATTTTTTTATTATTAAATCTATGATTTCCTACACTGACATTGTTGATAAAAGAAAAGGATTAATAACAAAACTATAGTAGGTTATAAATGATCAAACCAAGCTATATGTAGTTTTAGAAGAAATGAAAGAGTTAATTTCCATGGATCAACTGAAGTTGGTAAATGAATAGATTGTTAGTGATACAAAGTAATTAGATCCTTCATGGCTTGATTCACTTAAATGGAAACTAAACATATATGATGACCTGGTAAAGGAAATCATAGAAGCGCTGGAGAAGTATTTGGATATGTTAGGAGAAATCAAGGAGAACTTTCATGAGTTGCAGGTGAAGATAACAAATGATTTTGATGAGAAAATTCTAGACACAAAAGAAATCTGCTCAAATTTTAGAGAAGTCTTTAATAGAAAAGTAGCACATCCTGCTACGATGACTAAAGAATCTTTCTCAAAGCTTGGGAGGCTAGAAATTTATCTCAAAAATTTTAAAGTTGAAGCAAAAAGGAGGTCTAACACATTAAATGATTCTGAAATTGCTCTAAGAAAATGGAGAACTAGGCTTCAAATCACATTGACACTAGGCAATAGGGAGATTTTTGCAATCATTACCAGATACAGGGAATATAAAGCCATAATGAAGATGTAGGAGAATTTCTTGTGACAAGGAGAGAATGAGGAGCTAAAGGCTGATGAATTTGAAGCAGCTGCTAGGAATGATGCATAGTTTATTTTTAGCATTTTCATATACTTTCTTTAAAGTTGGCACTTTTAAGTTAATGAATTCTTTTAATTTTTTGATAGGGTTACTTTCAAGAAACTGTTACCAAAGACATTGGCTATGTTTAAATATTTTTTCAACTAATGTGATTAGGCTCTTTTGAGCAAACTTTGATAAATACTCATTTGGGAAAACACTATTATTTTGGCTATTATTTGTTATTTTGATATAGAAGACATTGGTGGAGTTTATGCATGCATAATATTTGAGTTATGGTGTATAGATTTATTTTGTTTATACTGAATGTTTTATAGTGTGATATCTATTATTGAGATGATAGATGATATAATTTTTCTATATTGCTGTGGTGTTATTATCTGTGAATAAAATTTCTGCAGAGTGTAGTGATATTGGTTTAGTTGTTATCTTTCTTTCAAAAGTTCTATTTCTATTTACATGAGATTGATAGATTTTTGGAAAGTTTCATTGCTATGGAATGTTTATCTATGAATAAAGATTTTATGGTGATGGATGCATAAGGATTTATCATTATAATTTAGTTGATTTGGTAGTTTAAGCTTTTATTGTTTAAGTTGGGTGGACAGTGGATGCCTTTATAAGTTGTTTGTGTTGAACTGTTAGCTTCTGTTAGCTTATAACTTATAAGTTATGGATATTGAAATATTAGCTTCTGTTCAAGGAATGGATTAATAATATTCCTTTCAGTTAATTATCAAAGATTGTGTGAATGGCAATGCAATAGGAATTTATAAGTAGTGTGATAAGTGTTGTTCTTTAAAAATGATGCAGAATCACATATCAAATTCAATATGGAATACAATATAATTTTTTTGGCTTTTCCTAACCTTAGTTGCTAGTCCTTTAAGTTTTATAACCTTGTCACAGAGTTCTAAATTTTTATAACTTATCTATTCTAAAACTTTTTTGATGGTTCACTTTGTTGAGTTGCAAGTCTTTCCTGGTCATCTTTCTACTCGATGGGTAAGAGGTTTTTAAACTTTAGATTTTGGTTCTAAGGTTCACTTTGTTGAAGCAAGAATGGAAAAGAGTTAAATAAAACTTATTATTATAACTAATAACACTATGAAGAAATGATCACTCACCTTTTCTACTCGATGGGTTGGAGGTTTCGAAGAAATTGAAACTTTAGAGTTTGGTTCTAAGGTTCACTTTTTTGAAGCAAGAATGGAAAAGAGATAAAGAAAATGCATTATTATAACTAATAACACTATGAAGAAATGATCACTCACCTTTTAAGTCTACATTTTCAACTTTGCAGTTCACTAACTTCTAGTTCTGAATGTAGAAGTAGAACCTCAGAACCAAACAAAATGTGTAAGAAATTAAGAATAAACGAAACTTTCAATTGTATTTATATCAATCCATGATTCCATATTTGGAAAATTCTGCAAGATTTTTAAATGGTATATTAAATATTTGGCAAATCCCACTTGCTTATACAATGATATGTTGTAATTTTCAAGGTGAAATGTGTCCTCAAATGTAATTATTTGTTAATGTTATTGGAGAAATAGGTCCTCATGAGCAACTATTTATAAATTTTAATTGGAAAAATGGGCCTTCACAAGCAACTATTTGTAAATTTTAATTGGTGAAATGGGTCTTGATACATTGTTGTTTTAATAGTATTGGCAAATATGTAGGTGTTTTATTAAATGCTTTCAAGATTCTAGGCAAAAATATTAGTCGGGGCAATTGAAATGCATAGTTTGACAATGGTGAATTTGTTGCTTAAATATGCCTTAGAAAAATACTCATTGGAAAATGGACATGCATTGGACCTATAACTCGTAAAATTTATGTGATTTGGACACCTTGTTAGGAGCGAGAATTCACCAATTTTGACTTGGTTGATTCCTAGAATTTTCCAATTGTCAAAGATTCGCCACTAAAGTTTTCCCTGAACTCAAGTAATTAAATGAACTACCATTAGGATTTCCTAAATCCAAATAAATCAATAACTCATATTTAAAATAAACCATTTAAACATAACTTGAATTTATAATTCAACAACGAATTAAACTAAATGTTTAACTTTTAGCTTCACAACTACTCATAAAAATTAACTCAATTTCCTCAATTAAAATAATCAATCATTTAAAGTTAACTATTCGTGCTTGCATGCCTAATTAACATATATAATATATATTTATATATATATATATATATATATATATATATATATATATATATATATATATATATATATATATATATATATTCTAATTACATAATCCAATTATTCTTTTCCAATATTCATTTAAAAATAATTACTTAATGAATTAATCATTTTAAATAAATATATTTATTTATTATTTAAAAATAAAATATAATTTCCAATATATATATATATATAATATATATAACATATATATATAATATAATATATAAAATATATATTATATAATATATATATTATATAATATATATAACATATATATAAAAATATTTTATATATTGAAAAAAAAAAATCCGAATCGCATAAGAACGCGGAGGAAAGTTCAAAAATCCTTAACAAAGGCAAACTATGGGGTTGCATTCACAACCATCCCCATATGAGGGGTGCACTGTGGAAGTAGCACTGACTGCCTATGAAAGCAATGACACTACCTCCACAGTCGCCTCCCCGTGGAGGCGGCTATGGTGTAGCCCCCAACCTTTCCCAAACAAAATAAATTTTTACTTTATAATTTCTTGAGTTTGTCAATCTCATCGTACGATGATGAGTTTCTACAGGAAATTTATAGTACCCCCAAATACAATAAAATATTTATATATAATATATATTTATATGTACATATATATTTCAATATATATGTATATATATATATATATTTATATATAAATTTATCCAAACAATTGCTCTAGATGGGAAATTAATTTTAACAAATACGTTTTCTATAGAAGAATATTTCCAATTTTCACATAAAGAATTTTTCTACAATTTTGATTTAATTTCAACAAAGGTTCAACAATTTAACTAGAATTTCCTTTTGGGTAAATCCATTTCTAAAACTTCATTTTAACAGAGGATCTAAAATATATTTTCTATAGAGGTTGTAAATATTTTCTACAAAGGTTGTAAATATTTATGAAAATCTTTCAATTTAAACAAAAATACAAAACTTCTAAAAATAATGAAATCCTCTTCTACAGGAAATTTTTCCAATTTGCAAAACAATAATATTTTAAATAAACTTTTCAAATTAAATTCAGAAAAGCAATAAGGAACCTATTCTAGAAGATTTCCTGATTCAAAATTTGATACAAAGATTCCCCTTTAATTTCTAACTTTTCCAAAGCCTCTTCCTAGAATTACCGCTTTTCAGAGAACATAAAAATAATCTAGAACCAAAAGAAATGCAACAAAACTAGATCCCAATTTTTTTGAGAGCTTCTATTTCCAAAATTTTAACAACCCAAAGAAAATTCAACCCCTCGGGAATAATCCCTTCCTTTCGTGAAATAACCTCTTTTGATCAATCCCAATAATTCTCTCCGGGAATCAATTTCAACTACCATAGTAAATATCTTCTAACTTCTAGTTACAAAAAAAAAAAATTCTACAAAAACCATAGATATTTCCAAAGATATTTTATAGATATTATGCATTTGAAATTTAAATAACTTATTTATTTCAAATCAAATTTAATCTAATAATAAAATCACTTTATAACATAAATTAAATTAATTAATTTATCAATTATACAGCCTCAACATCAATAATCTAGATAAATTAAATAATCAATCATAACATTTATAAATTAATTCTCACAAATAAACCTTGCACAATAAATAAAATAACAAGGAAAACATGGATAAATAGTACGACCAATACATGGACTGACGACACATTGTACTAGGGTAAAGGTTTGACTAGGTAACCCGCTACTATCTCCAAATCAACATTACTATTGGGTAGTGGACACACTCAGACCCATGAATCTAGGTGAAACCATTATCCTATACCTACAAACCTAAAAACAAAGCATATGTCATACATGTATCCAGATAATAAATCATACACAACGTGAAGAGAGAATCGCGAAATCATAGGGCACTCACAAGTGAGTGATGCAATCTCATCTCGTTCACCAATACAGTCACATCAAGACTGACGAAATTAAAATATCAATTAATCAATAGATGAGCATATATCAATATCAACTCAAATAAACAACTATGCTAAACAAAAAGCATGTCATAAACAAATAATCAGTCACAACATCAACTCATCAAAATATCACCATGTCCGAGTAACATCCAATAGTGTCATAAAGTCTATCAAACAGTAACATAAGGTCAAGATAAACAATATCATAAAGTCTAGATGAAATCCAAGAAGCTATCCAGACAAGGAAAACAGAGGGGCATTACGACAATAATCATTTAAACTAGTTAATAATAAAATAAAAATATTAAACATGGAATTAGGTTAAATCATCACTTTATTCACGAAAATAACATAATTGAACTTATCAAATTGTGACACAATCTATAGATGGGGTTGGGCCTCACTCTCTCCAATATTACAACCCTAAACCCTACACATAGATAACTACAATTGCTCCTATGGTAATGGCTGCAACACCAAAGATACACACATATAACCAAAACAATAGACCAAGAGTGAACAAATTACTAATCCTAACCATATTTTTTGATGAAAGAAAGAAGATTTAATTTTAATTTCTCCATCCATAGAGAATGATAATCTCTTTCAAATCTCCAAAATGGGTGTAATGCAAAAGATACAAACATATAACAAGAAGACATCAACAATAAATTAACTAGCTATGCAAACTACCCATGTAAAACGACTTACAGATTCTAGAGAACAATAGTTTTCAATCTGGCATAAAACAATTTTTGAATAGTTTGCTATCAAACCAGTGATGGAGCCAAAGACAATGACTTTTACAATAGTCTACTATGAAACCACTGACGAAGCCGAAGGAAACAATTTATACAATAGTCTACTATGAAACCAACACCACAATGATTGTTTCAAAAATGCAACCTAATCAAAATTGCTCCTATGGTAACAAATGCAATCCCAAAGATACATTTAACCAAAACCATAAACCAACGGTGAAAAAATTACTAACCCTAACCATATTTTTTTATGAAAGAAAGAACATTTAACTACAATTTCTCCATCATACATAATGATAATCTCTTTCAAATCTCCACAATGGGTATAATGCCAAAGATACAAAAATTTAACAAGACATGGATATTAAATTAACCATCTATGCAAACTACCCATGTAAAATGACTTATAGATTCTAGAGAACAATAATTTTCAATCTAGCATAAGACAGTTTCCTAATAATCTGCTATCAAACTAGAGATGAAGCTAAAGGGAATGATTTTTACAATCATTTTCTATGAAACCAACACCACAATGGTTGTTTCAACAATACAACTTAATCAAAGTATACTTTCCCACACTGCTACATTCAATATTGCATTTACTTCATCTGATCACATTTACTTCGTTTCCCCCCATCGTACAACAACCACAGAATGCATTAACCCTCATGTGAGCAAACACTTACCATTCACCTTCTATGTTTCAAGGACAACACCTCCACCATCGCCAACTCACGTATTTGCGAAGTTCCATGTCACCACAACAAAACCCAATGAACTCCCCACTGGCATTTTACATCCCCATCGCCGACAAATACAATTCATAGCTGGGTTAATGAAAATCCTAGCAAAAAATTCAAACAAAATAGCCTATCAGCTAATAATTATTTAAAAACTAGAATAATAAAAATATTAAACATTGCTTGATCTTAACATCCTCAAGGAGGATTGAGAGAAAATTTCTGATTAGTTTGGTGCTCCCTTTGTTTAAGTTTTTATGTTTTACAAAAAAATTATGATCTATTGTTGGTTTACTATTTTTGAGTTGTCTCCAACTAGATGCCTTTGATCTTTTTTGTTTAGTGTTGAATTTTTTTCCTATGGATGTTTTGTGTATGAATTCAATGCCTTGCAATGCTGCTTAAATAATAAAAAAATTCAATCCCAAGACTATCTAGAAAATAAAACTTATTAAATGTAAGAACAAAAAAAATCTTAAAACATTTCTCAAAGATAACATCTTAACCTAAGCTTAACCCCACAGTTTTTTTTTATCAAATACAAAACATTAAAAAAACTTAAGTATTCCTTGATAATGGCATCTTAAAGAAAAACTTACCCAAAAAGTCATCTAAAATTCCTTTTGATAATGGCACAACGCCTAAAACTAACCTTAGATGCAATTTTTTTAGTGAATTATGAAATCGTGATCTCCATCATCTAACCCTAATGTTTCCTTTGTAAAATAAAATATTGAAGTCACTAAAGACAAAATTTATTGTCCTTATAGCTTCCTTACATTGAAGTGTAATCTTTTTTGTTGATTAGTCGAACAATATTAAGAAAGGTTGCTGCCATATGTCATGATGGGAGGATTTGAAAAAAATAATATTTTAGAATATTAAAAGTCATGTGACAAACATTTCCCCAAGAAATTGAGTGGTGTCACAACATGAAACTTGTAGAAAATCTAAGTTTTATTTTCCAAAATTTTACAAAATTTATAGATTTTTGTATCATGCAAATTTAGGGCCCTTCAAAACATTTATTGGGGGTCAAAATATATGAAAAAATAATAATTTTGTATAAAGCATGACCCAAAATTTTCACTGCATTAAACTATTTTTAGCTGATAGGCTATTTTGTTTGAAGTTTCTGCCAATATTTTTCTTAGCCCAACTATGAATTGGATTTCCTGATGATGGGGAGTTGACCAAGTTTTCATGTGGTGACATGGATAGGTCAAACCACAATAGTGGTTTAAAAATTTTATGAGGAAGGAAATTTGATTTTTCTTCCTTTCCCCAAACTCAATGGGTTCGGTCGAACTCTATGGTTTGGACGAACCACCTTTTATGTTCGACTGAACCCTAAAACACAAAAAAAATAAAAAATTAAGGGGTTTGGTTGAACATGGGTTCAACTGAACCCCCTCAAATAAGGAATTAAAAAAATCAAACTTGTCACTGTCATTTTGTGCCTTTTTCTGCTTTCCTTGTGCTCTATGCATGCGACGAACGACGAACGTGAACAAAAAATGGCAAACAACAAACTCAACTTCATCTCTTCGGCGAATGGAAAACTTGACTTCATCTCTCCATAGTTCATCAACCTGACTTGCATATCTCACCAAGTTTTTCAAATTCAAATTTCATAGACTTCAAAATGCATTTGTTTGTTAAATTTATAAACCTTAAATGTGAAATTTTTCAAATTTGTTGATTTGAAACTGCATTTTTTTGAAATTTTCTAAAGCCTTTTCAACATACACTATTTCTATGATACTCCATCAAAAACACTATTTGAATCTGCAGTGTTGCAATTGCTTGACATACACTTCTACTCTGTCAAAAAATTAACATGCCCTGTCTATGCTTCCACATTTTGTATACATTTCTACTAGGGCACCTCCAATTTATTTAAGGCATTATATCAAATAGTTCATTAACAAATTTATTTGAGGCATTATATCAAATAGTTCATGGTAATTTTTGATAGAGTATGATAGAAATAGTGTTTCCATTGTATGCACCCTATATCAAACAGTTCATGGTAATTTTTGATGGAGTATGATAGAAATAGTGTTTCCATTGTATGCACCATATATCAAACAATTCATTAACACATTTTTTTGAGGCATTATATCAAACAGTTCATGGTAATTTTTGATGGAGTATGATAGAAACAGTGTTTCCATTGTATGCACCCTATATCAAACAGTTCATTAATAAATTTATTTGAGGCATTACATCAAAAACACTATTTCTATTTATATCAAAAACACTCTTTCTATCATACTCCATCAAAAACACTATTGGAAATTTATTTGAGCAATTATATCAAATAGTTCATTAACAAATTTATTTGAGACATTATATCAAATAGTTCATGATATAAAGTTTAGGGTGCATACAATGGAAACTTGGATAAAATTCTTCATATTTTTCCTTTGAGTCTTATGACATTACTCCAAAAATGGTTGGTGAACTAAATGTATGAATCAAAGAATAAATTTAGAGGAAAGAAACTAGATTGTTTGAATGAAATGTATAATAAAATAGTTCTATTAGGATTAGAAGGAATGAAGGTATTATTAAATTTTCTATTTTACAACTCAAAAGAGAATAAAGAAAAGGGTGTGCCTTGTTTGTTGTTAATTTTTATTTAGTAAAAGTGAATGAGAACCATTCAAATGAAAATAAACCTCCATTACAAAAGTCTTAGGATGTCTAAATCCTAGAATGAATTCCTCATGTTTCCTCCTAAATGGGTGTTTTATTTTTTAATAGAGTTCATGCATGAATTAGCCCCTATATCTAGAGATCCCTATCAAACAAACACTTCATATTTGCATGAATTAAAGGATTGAACCTAAATGACATTTTAAAGAAAGGATTTATATGTTCTAGTGTCTTCTCATGGGATGCTCCAACTATTTTTATGAAAAAGAAAGATAAGACACTTTTCCAAGTTGTCTTGATTATGTATGTTCAATAAATAAACAATTAACATTAATATCCACCACCTAAAATAGATGACTTATTTTACTAATTGAGAGGGGTGGCCATATTTTAAAAAATAGGTCTAATATTCAATTACAATTAGCAAAGAATAAAGGAGGAATACATTCATAAAACTACATTTAGAACTAGGTATAGGACATCAAAATTATATGTTTGAGGCAATGCATATAAGACACCCATATACAAAATAGTACAAAAGAAAGAGAAAAAATGTAAAGAATGTGTGCTTGTAATCTATACTTGAGAGCATTAAAATTTTGAAATTAAACATAAAGAATAATAGGATTTATAAATTAAATACATGAGGCTATTATATAATATCAAAAAAGACTATTTTAAAGTTTAAATTATTTATATTTTAATTTTAGGGTAAATACTTTTGGTTGAATTTATGAATTAGAAATAGAAATTTTGAAAGGACCCCACCCTTTTACAAAGACCAATAAAGAGACAAAAAATGATCAATCATATTGGCATGGAACAACAAGAAAAATATAGTTGTAAGTTAGAAAAATAACATCCAATTAGAAATACTCCACCAATAGTGGCAATGTATCTAATAAAGAGGGTCGTTTTCCCAAAAACATTAGTAGATCTATCATTTCACAACTTGAATCCAAAATTCTTCAAGGAACTATATCTTATTGTGAACCTTATCCTTTTCCATGAATTCAAACCTAGTTCAGGTTTGTAATGGAGTTTCCATCTTTAGTTTCCAAACTTGAGACCAATGGGAATAAAGGGTTCCTATAATCTTCTAAACTTGAACCTTCTTCATATTTTTAAATTATTAGAAGAAATTCCAAGAGGTGAATGTTTCATTCAAGATAATGGTAGAGGCAATGAACTCCAACTAATCCATCTGTAACATGATTCTTGTCTCTACCAATCTTCTCTAAATTTCTCTTGACAAGAGCTTCTAAATTAGTCATGTCTACAAGAGGACCAACCACTCCTCGATTATGCTCAAAGGGAGTCTCAACCAAATCCTAAGGTAAACAAGGCTCCATCTCATCCTTATTCATTTTGTTCAACCTTTCCTTCCTCAAAAATTACTAATCCTATAAAATACATAGCTATCTACACATGACAACATGGTGAAAACACAAGAAAATCCTATAGCATGACATGTTGAACCCAAATAACCAAATTAAAAAATAATTTAATCTATAAGTATAAATAGTTTGATGGTAGAAACTTTATACATATAAAAATATGATAAATGTGTGATTATTTTTCTTTCCACTCTATAAATTTTTGATGTGCTTGGCTATATAATTGAGATGATTCACTCATAATGTAATGATAAAAATTTAGTATGTATGAAAGAAATATTTTTGAGACATCAAACTACCATTCTACATAACTCACATGGAAATAAGAATATTATTTTATTTTAAGTAAAGAAATTGTGTGTACTCTATCTTGAAAATTACTAATTAATTTTGAATTATATACTTATAATTTAAAATAAGAGCATCCTTTGTAACATGGAATAGATAGGTTAATTTTAATGAAATAAAATATGTTTTTATATTAAGAAAAAATTACAAATATATGGAACTCATACATTGAGAAATTGACTAAGATGCAACTCTATATGAGAATTAAGATGCTCGAATAATTTATATACCTTCTTTCAATAATTAACATTAGAAATTAATACTTGGTTCATATTGTATACCCACCTCCCAATGGTCTTGGAATGGATGCATTTAGATGGAGAATGATTTCAAAAAGCTCATGGTACTTGGACCCCTCAAAGGCATGATATATAACACAAGAACTTTATTTATGAAATTTGGTCTTTAGTTGTTGGCTTCTAGTATGAATGTTATCTATAAGGTGGAATTCTTAGTTCAGACTCTCAATCTTCCATTGTTGGCTTCTAGTGTGATTATAGTGTAATATTCTCACCAAGTATTAATTTATAATGTTAATTATTAAAAGAAGGTTTTGTTTCATAAGAAGAGACCTATGTTGACATATTCCAAGGCATGTTATTATCCACGATGCATGGCACTTCTTCACATCTCTACCAAGTTATAAACAGATACAGATCTACCATTTCCATGGAGGAGATTGATGATTTAAAAATAAAATATCATGCCATTTATTTCTTGAGAAGTCATGTTTGCATTCATGATTTGCAACTTCCATCTTCATCCAAAAAGAAATTTTTTATTGCTATGTGCCTGATATTAACAAATCAAAACCTTCATTTGAGCATGATCGCCAACACAAAAGTAAATGAGTGGGAAAAAAAGAAAGCTTAGTTAATGGCTTTCAACATGTTGGTGGAAAATCTGCATCCTTTTGAAAGTGGCTTCCTAGCTTATCAGTATTATGTTTAGTAAGGTTTTGTAATCTCCACTGTGTTATGTATTCGGGTCATGGGTTTATCTAGTATGATGTCTTCTTTTGGGTATTTTGGGTGCATAAGAGAATGTGCATATGTACTAATGTATTCAACCAATGTGCTTTTGTAATGTTGTAATCAGACAATTGGTCATTTGTAATAGGACCTCACTGGTCTTTTTGATATTTTGTAAAATTTGTTACTCAGACTGTAACTGGGGGTTTTCTTGCTGGTTCTTTCCCACCAGTATGTCCGCCTAAACCAGCTATATGTAAAATATTATATATAAATAAAATTATAAGTGGTCTCCCACTTTTTCTTTAAAAAAAGTTCTTGTAAATGTCCACATCTTTTTCCTTGACATAGTTGCTATTTCTTAAAAGATTTCTTATGATTTTTCATAATGCTGGTCAATACTTTACTGTAAATATTCTATAGTCATGCTCTTAAATCTCATAAGAGGGTTTCATCTTATAAATCTATAATGATATTATATGCTCTTAGAACATCTTAGATACCTCCCTTGAAGCATTCAACAAATGACAAATCACTACCAACACAAAATGAGATGCCTCATTTCCTAATATGAGGACAAAATAATAAAACAAAATATTAGGATGCAAGGTTGACCCGCCTTTCCTAATACTTGGCTAAGTTTATCATCTACTGAGGAGTGGATCCCAACAACAATTGTGCTTAGTGCTTACTACTAATCCAAGGAATACCTATTAATTTTTTTTTTATTGTATGCCTAATGACTACTCATCTCAAGTTAAATTGTGGGAATGTATTTTTATGCCCTCCCTATGACTAAATGGCTACAAGGAGGTGAATATGATATGGTGGAAAAAACCAAGATACAAGTTGGTTTAGTTCTCATAAACTCTAAAAAATAATTGAATTCCTACATCCTAACTAGAAATACCATGAGGGGTTTAGATTCCATTTTACACAAAAAATATTCTTATACTCGTCACTAGTTCACTTGGACCAACTAAATAGATGGTGAACTAATGGAAACTTAGTTGTATTGATAGATTAAAACTTAGTTATTTCTCTTTCCATTGTCCCCTCTCCACAAAACACCCTTAGTTAAGTAGATTCTATTAAACCTATCTCACATATCACCTCCCAATTCTTTAAACTTTTCAAAATTATTATTCCTCATACCTAATAATCTATCCTTCAAGCTCAATACTTCCCACCTCAATCAAATTGATCACCTTGCTTCCCTAATATCCCTTTGGTTGATGTTCCTAGATCTCATCAAAATGGTAAGTGGATACAATTGTGGAATGATGCAAATAAATCTATTGCACTACCTTACTATGATCTTACAATAAGAATATGGCTAGAAAGAGATCTAGAATGGAAAAAAATATGGATCCAAATAGAAAAAAAAAAACTTGTTTTGGCTTTAGCACTTACTAATAACTTTTCTACAATGAGTGGTTTCTTCCGTTGAAATAAAACTTAGAAGATTTGAAATTAACTGTGGTAGAGGATCTCAATTAAGAGATAGGCTACATTGGATGAAAGGATATAAGGGATACAAATTATTTTTTAGTTATCTCAAACATATTTACATTCTCGAGAGTGGATAATATCTATCGTTGATCAAGCGAGGTAGTTCCATGACAACTCTAATAATATTAAATCCATTTTCCTCCAACATTACAAATAATTTTTAATTGATCTAGTTGAAGGAGATCCATGTCAAGATGTAGTTGAGGAATTGATTGGCACTTGCATACCCAAAATAATTGATCTAAAAAAATAGGCACATTTAGATAATTTATTCACCCTTAAGGAGGTTGATATTTCCTTGAAGGATTTGAATACTCAAAAAGTCTTGGAATAGATTGTTTAGCTACACAATTCCTTAAAACAATATGTCCATTCATCAAGGAGGGCTCTATGAGGTATAAAAAGTAGCTTTATCAAAGGGATCCATCATTTAAATTCTATTAATCAAGGGTTGATAAATTAATTTCTAAAGGAAAAATATTTTTTTTTATCTGAGGGTGGATACTAATTACTCTTCTTAATAACTCCTACAAGATTGCGCATGTAGCTAAAATAATTGAACAGATGACACAAGAAATTGTATGACTAGAAAAAACTATATTTATAAGAGGGAGATTTAAATTATAAAATTTGAATATTTTTAAGGTATCTCATTAGATTCTACTTACTCTAACTTAAATTTAAAAAAACAACATTAAAATCCACAAAACAAATTTCAAAGACATAATAAATTACTACAATATTATTTAAAAATCTAATTGTAATGAACATGTTATAGTAATAAATATTCAAATTTTAAATCTATGGAAATATATATAAATGATCCTTCGTTTTCATATATAATTTGTGATGAGAATGTTGAATATTATAATTTTTTAGGCCAATCTGTAGGCACTAATTCACCATTGTTAAAATGATCCTTAGTTTATTCATTGTTTTTTTTATGATTATAATTTTTTTCAATTTCTATTTTAAACCAAACTCAAAATAATGGTATAGATTAAGATTCTTATCTTTATCATAATTAGAAGTTGTATAAATTGTTAAATTATATAATTTTTAACATATGTAAAATGTATGGTTGAATTAATGAGATATTTATAACAAGTATGCAATATATTTAATCATATAATTATTTTTGTAATAGAGATCAATAATTAAATAAATACTATAAAAATATATGAGTTAGATAAAATAATTAAAATTAAATATATTAATAACAAATAGTGATACTATTATTGAGGGTAATATAAAGGGGGGTGATCATACTAAAATAAGTCGCAAATAAAATCACCCGAGTAAGAAAAGTATTTTATTGATAATCTTATTAGGGATGCTAAGATGGTAATAAATTTTTTGCAAGCAACAATGAGCTGACAAATAATAGTGTTTATGTGCTTTGTAAACATGATATCACTATCACATTAACATTTCTATTATGAGTAAAGTTTACTATTATTTTTGAGTAGTAAAATTGATAGAATGTTTGTATTAATTGTAGAGGGAGCCTTAATATCATCGAGTATTGTTAATACTCTTATCAATATTCATATCGATAGTTACCTTAATACTAATGTTAGCATACTTAACCTTATTAATGCTCATCTATAATTGGATAGCATTTTTGGAAAAACCTTTTATAGATGTTGAAATATGAGAGGAAAATAAATAAATAAATACAAACCATATAATTATTCATGTTGTTATTACCATCAAAAGTTACATATTTAGTACTTTAAATGCCATCATTGGGTCATGAGGAACTATCCTAATAATCAGAATACCATATTGACCTTGCTATCAACAAGAAATAGAAGTAGGAACAACTCATTGTGGGTTACGATGACATAACCATTATAATGAGAATATTATTAGTGTAACCATTAAATTGTGATACTTGCAAATTTAATATTTAGAGTATAGTTAATAGTGAGAGATGCATTAATAATAGTATCACATTAACAAGTTAAACCAACAAATTAATTAAAGAAGAGATGTTAATTCTATTGGAGATGGTTATTTTTGCATCATAAACACTTAAAGAATTAATTAGCGTAATTAAAGGATTCAAAAGAAAAAAATTATTGGGTTTTTCTAGTGAAAAATTATGGGCATAAAAATTATATATTTTTTAACATATATAAAATGTATGGTTGGATTAGTGAGATATTTATAACAAGTATGCAATATGAAGTCAAAATTTATTAGATTTTATTCTTAATAAATTATTTTTAATGATTCAATTTATAGCTTTATGCAATCTATAAGTTTAAATAGTTTGATGGTATCTAAACTTTATACATATAAAAATATGATAAATGTCTGATTATTTTGCTTTCCAATCTATAATTTTTTTATTTTCTTTGCTATATAATTGAGATGATTCACTCATTATGTAATGATAAAATTCATCCTCATATGGAGGATTTTATATTATCTTCCATTAAATTCATCCTCTTTATGAGATTCTGATGGAATATTGATATTCTAGTGTGAATTCTTAATTTTAGACATATCTTAACTAGATAAATTTAGGTTCAATGAAGGCAATAGAACATTTTTTTTCACTTACATAATCCTATTTTGAGGTTAATTTATGTTAACAACTATTAGATTAGATATTTTTATCCCTAATTATTTTCAAATAATTTTACACTAATCTTTGTTTTCTTATTCTTTCTTTCAATGTTTCATTTGAAATTTGAACCATTTAAGGATGCTATGTTATTGATTATAGTTCTCTTCCAATTCTTTTTAAATTTTTAATGGTATGAAAATATTATTGATGAGTAGATGAATTATTAGAATTGTTTTAGATAAATATATTCTCTATATATTATTTACCAAGGTCTCATTGCTTCTTTAGGTGTACATACATATATAACATGGAAAATGAAGATGTTCCACCTGCAGAAAATTTGTTTAGAAATACCACTAATGAGATTAAAAAATTGAGAGATTCATTAGCACAGGGTGCAAACCCAAGGATGTAATGGCCCGTCATGGAAACCCCATAGGACAACTAAAGCAACAAATACTGCATAATTTTTTTTTTTTTTTTTAAGTAAACTAACATGCATGAGATGCACAAAAATTTATGACATGAAAATTCATTTAAACAAACCCAACATCATTTACGTCCCTTGGGGTACATGAGGATACATTACGAAACTTAATTCCATACATCAATGATAAAGAATGAAAGACAAATTTAATCCATGACAAAGCATACATATAAAACCATCAATAAGAACCATTCACTTAAATAAATACAACACTTTGAATAACATCTAATATGGAACCATATCCACACAAGGTTTACCAATGAAAAAATATTACATCACATCCTTTTCATGACTTTACACTTTTCAAGTCTTACAATGATACAAACATGTTTCCCAACATGGGCGGAAACCACATGACAAGATAGAATGATACAACTCTGGAGTCACTGCAACAGCACCAATCCGCACCTCTCGATCCTTGACTAGGGACCCAATGGGGTGCTTAGCACATTCCACAAGACCACGTGGGTCTGAAGACCCACCTCCCATGCTAAACGAGCTTACAAGAAAGAAACCTCAACCAAGAACATCCAAACAAGGAACCACAAGACTCAACGTCATACAAAAGTATCATAAAGCTCAAGGATTACAATGACATAATCAACAACATTCATGAGCCCACATAACAACTTAAAGTCATAAATCTCATCACATCAAACAAAGCAATAACCAGTAAACAAGTAACCAAACGATGATCATGAAAAATTTCCAAATCAAACTGAAATAATAAACACAATACAATCCCAGAGGAAATAAGGAAACAAGACAAATGGGTGACAAGTGGAGAGTTTCATCACATAGCTCTCATGGGATCTCTTGGCACTTCCTCCAACTTGAGGTGGCGGCACCCATCTATGGATCTCCTGGATCTTCCTCCTACATGAGGCACCGGTACCATAGGGTAACTCATGCAGACACAATTTTAGAGCCAACAAGAAAATACAATGCACAAGGGTGTCTAGTGGAGAGTGTCATCACATAGCTCTCATGGGATCTCCTGGCTCTTCCTCCTACTTGAGGCGTCGACACCCATCTATGGATCTTCTGGCCCTTCCTCCTACTTGAGGCACTGGCACCATAGGGTAGCTCATGCGGAGCCAATAACCTCTCATGGGGACAAGGTTATGACTTTGCCAACCACGGCCTTCTCCATCTATCACTAGTATATGATAGCCCTAATGCATAGATGAGGCATCCAATATTTATTATCTTGTGTGTTTTACTACTCATCCCCCTAAATTCTATTTTTAAGTTATCACTTGTTTAACTATTCTTACGTGGGTTCTCCTGTGCACTTCCTCTTAACCGAGGCACTGGCCCCCACGAAGAGCCACTCTACCTAGAGACCCAAAAAACATCAAACCAAAATCCAAGGGTTGTACAACATAACAAGAACATTAGATCACAATACAGGAACTTCCAAGGCATTACCCATCTCACTATAACCACATAATCAAAGTCTCAACAATTCTCGTACAACCCTTTCAAAATCATGATTCCAATCAACTTTGCCACAATAAAAGAAAAATGGAGGATAAAACATCATTCAAAAATATCTCATGCCTCTAGAATTCTAAGAAAAGAATGGCTACTCAAAAATCCCACAACAAGAGTAAGTCAACGATACGGGGTTTCAAGCCAATTTCAACACCAACCCAATGAATAAAATATCCTCAAATCAAAATAAACTAAGAAGGTCATACTCATTAGAACATCAAGGACTTCAAGATATTCAAAAGAATCCCAACCAAAATCAACTCAAGGGAAAGTCACCTCAAGATGAAACATCAAATCATATAATAACCAACATGAACAAGCAACTACAACATCCATGAATTTCACTTTTCGAAGCAACCTCCGATTATCAACCAAACAGTGAGACATTCCTTCTATGTGCAAACTACTAAGTCATCTACCAATTACTCAAAGTGTTTTAAGTTAAATAATCTATCAATTCCTTATTAGCTTGCTGATGTAAAAGACCATATTTATTAATTCACAAACTACTTTCTTCTAATCTACATAAAGTGATAACATTAAAATAGCATTTAAGGCTTCCTTTATATCTTATCTCTTCAATTATTGAGACATCATTTAAGTCAATTTAAAGAAAACGAAGAGACATATTTTAATATCTATCTCACTACACATTTATCACAATAGTGACTCCATTCCCCTATAGCTATATGCATATAACATTCAAGCTCTAATTCTACGAACACACAACTTCCACATATTTCACCTAAAGCCATGAGACACCATGATTCCAAGAACTACCAAAGTGACATTTATACCAAAATAATTCACATTAAGATTTACAAAAGTAACCTTAACCTCCTTATTTAATCAATTTTAAAACAAAGTGAGAACTCAATAACCTAACCCACTATATAAAACAATTATCACATAAGAATGACATACATCCGTTAAATGGCTTAAAGGATTTCAACAATAATGGAAATTATCTAATTGAAGAAAGAGTCCTCCAACTACCTAACACAATAGAATCAACTCGTAACTAAATCTACTTGTCTAAAATAAAATAAAATAAACCATTTGAACTCTAAATAATATAAATTAGTAAGACTATCCTTCATTCAAATTTTAAATCAAATAAATAAGTGAAACATTTCTTTCTCAATTATTTCTACGCTTTAAATATATCTTTATAAAGGATAATAAAACAAAGGTTTATTTTAGATAATGGAATATTATCATAAAATTATCTATTCAAGCAAATTTCCTTACAACATAGATACTTCACATATCAGACATTACTTCCATTTATGTTCAGTCGCCACAGCTCAGACAGGTTGACAATGAAATCAGAGAGGTTATTTAATTTACTACAACTTTGTAAGTCTAAAATTTGAAGCTGTGATAGGTTGCCAATGGTTTCAGGGAGGCTATTTAATTCTGTAGAATGCCTCAACTCTAATTACTGTAACTGTGATAGGTTGCCAAGTATATTAGAAAGTGAATGCTGGAATTTGGAAATAACACCATCTACTTGCATTATTATCATATCCCAACTATTATCCACAAGATTGAAGGGAAGGAGACAGGTGAGGTGCAAATACGTGACATAAGAGTAGAGGAAATAATGTACAACTTTCTCTTTTCAGAACTGGACACTTTTCTGTTTGGTGGCAAGTTTCCAGAGACACACTTAAATTTGAAGTTTGGAAGTTGAACTTCACCATGATCAAAGGTGAGCTCTCTATTATGTTAGTACATTGACAATATTTATTTTCAAGTGCTGCAACTGCGATAGATTGTTAGTAGAATCAAGCAAGTTATTCAAACCTTTAAACTCCCTATTAAATTCATGTGTCCCAGCTGAGACTGGTTGACAATGACAACAGAGAGATTATTTAAACCTATAAACTTCCTAATATGCACCAGTGCCGCAACAAAGACAGGTTGATAATGAAATTAGAGAGATTATTTAAACCTTTAAACTGCCTATATGTTTAGGTGTGCGGCTGTGATAGGCTACCAAAGAAATCAGAAAGATGTTTAAACCTCTAAACTTCCTATTATGTTCAAGTGCATGGCTGTGATAGGTTGCAAAAAGAATCAGATCATAGTTTATTTAAATCTTTACACCCTTCTAAGTCCAAATTCTGCAACTACGATGGGATGCCAAAAGGGTTGTCTAGGGTTGCAGAGTGCAAACCAACTGATTTATACAAGGGAGCTCTCAAGAACAATGAATTAACGAAGTACTCGAGATCTCATCCGAACATCACACGATTTTCTTATGTTCCAGGCACCTGCAGTCATGTAGATTGAATGGATGAGGGTTGCGTTCAACAAGGATCCTGGTTCGTGATAAACAATGGAAAGAAAAGGTCTAGAAGTGGTAAAGAATGGAGATTAGAGGGCAGGAGAACAATGAGACATGCTTAGGATGCCAAAACCTTCTAAAGTGATATTCTAGTGTGAATTCTTAATTTTAGACATATCTTAACTAGATAAATTTAGGTTCAATGAAGGCAATAGAACTTTTTTTTCACTTACATAATCCTATTTTGAGGTTAATTTATGTTAACAACTATTAGATTAGATATTTTTATCCCCAATTATTTTCAAATAATTTTACACTAATCTTTGTTTTCTTATTCTTTCTTTCATTGTTTCATTTAAAATTTCAACCATTTAAGGATGCTATGTTATTGATTATAGTTGTCTTCCAATTCTTTTTAAATTTTTAATGGTATGAAAATATTATTGATGAGTAGATGAATTATTAGAATTGTTTTAGATAAATATATTCTCTATATATTATTTACCAAGGTCTCATTGCTTCTTTAGGTGTACATACATATATAACATGGAAAATGAAGATGTTCCACCTGTAGAAAATTTGTTTGGAAATACCACTAATGATATTAAAAAATTGAGAGATTCATTAGCACAGAGTGCAAACCTGAGGATATATAGTGAACCATGCATGTTAATATTGCATAGTAAAGAAAAACTAAAAGATGAACTTAAGAGGACTAGTGCATATTCACCAGATAGAGTAGCTGCTATTCTTTCCTGCATGTGGGAAGAAGTACATGGTGACATTCCCCTTAAACGAATACAAGATAGTGTCACCAAATAAATGATAAAAACCACTTGTTTTCCTTTTTATCAAAATGTGCATAAGGTTAGGGGGTACCAGGTCACTAGATGTGTCGATCATGCTATGGCCTCATTGATCTACCCATGATTTCTTGCAACACATGGTCTATACCCAAACAATGACCAGATTCCATTGTATTTTTTTCAACTGTTATATGTTGAGGTTCATTTGGGCCTCAAAGCTAACTACTTGGACATTCCACCATATGCTGGTTAGGGGGGCCGCAGGATTGCTGATAGGCCCACCTATCATTGAGTAGATAGACCACCCCCAGTGTTTAGGGTATTGGTTTGTGAGAGGTCTCCTTCTCTCACCCCAACTCTAGGCTCCATAATAGATGATGTTTTCATTGCTTCCCAAAAGGAAGCAATTGATACTATAGGTGACATTGCGACTACCACCACTAGGATATCTGATGATTTTGTAGGTCAGTATTTGATGTCTAGACATTCTTGATCTATGCCATTTTCAACATAGTGGACCATTATGGATCCTTTTATAGTGGTTGACATCCCTACTCCTACACAGCTTGATGCACTTATAGGAGATATGGCACACATGACTATGCATTGTTTGGCTAAGGACCTATTGGAGGCATATGCCCACATTACATCAGAAAATGGGATCGGTATAGAGCATGTTAGAGATCATTTGAGATGTAGAGGTCATTTAGTTCTAGGATCCCATCACTCTCAGTTGAGCACTAGTGTGCATTAAGGTCCACCTACAGTTCATTTAGAAGCTACACAGACTATGGGTTTTACTGATATGTTGATTGGTTCTAGTTCATCGCCGATGCCATCTCACCTTCATAGTCCTCTACATTCATCATTTCTAGAATGACATGGGATAGATCAGATGGATGCAGATGTTGATTCATCGCTTGACTGTTTGGTGGATATGGTGGAGGCAATCGTTTCAGAGGACTTAGATCATCCGATATCAAATGATGTGCATGTATGTGTGCATGTGCATGTTTCAATTCTTTTTTCATTATTTTTAATTTTTTTTTAACTAGATATTCATGTAAGTTGATATATATGTATATAAATTGTTATAGGTGGACATACCTCATATCACTCCTAGCCTTGGTCCAGCTCGTGTGCATGATCGATGTGACTCTGTGAATGAATTTGCTACTAGTGGACATGTGAGTTTTACATTTTTATATAATCACATGTGTATATGTATATGTAATATTTATGTATGCATAGATCTAGATTGATATTTAAAAATACAAGTTCATTTAAAAATATCTTTCATAAAATTTATTCAATATAAATTATATGTATTTAACACATCCTGTACACAATTTTATTTGTAGGGCTCAACACATCCATTAGAGTATTACTATTCTTATTTAGATGGCGATTTGACTAGGAGTAGACATTCATATTAGGCCATGCACACTAGATTTATGATCTTTACCACATGTATTTGCTTATATGATGATCTTTACTGTTTGATATTTGATGATCTCTAACTTACATTTGCTTATTTGTTGATCTTTAGTATTCAACATTTGATGATCTTTAATTTACATTTTACTTATATGATATGTACATATATTTTCCTATATGATATATACATACATTTTCCTCTTTGCTTATAATATGTGTTATGTTTATATGTGTTGAATCCCTTTACATGTATGTACATGTGTTTGCTTATGGTTTAAACATGTTTACACATAATATATGTATGCATTTTCTTTAAATATTCAATATACATACATTTTTTCTTATTTTATGATCACTTACAACTTACATTTCCTTATATTCAATATCCATTTGATCTCTAGTAGAATTTTAGGGAAATCAATGCTACTTTATAATTAAGTTCATTCATGTTGATCACAATAAATATTTTTTTTAAAATGACTTAAGCAACATGAACCATTAAGTTGAGAACAAGATGTAATATTTTTGACAAGTAACTTGAAATTCAATTCACATATAATTAAGAAAATTCAATTCAAATTATACCTCTATTATACGTTTTTGACAAGTAACTTGAAATTCAATTCAAATATAATTAAGAAAATTTAATTCAAATTATACCTCTATTATACATTTTTGACAAGTAACTTGAAATTCAATTCAAATATAATTAAGAAAATTCAATTCAAATTATACCTCTAATATACATTTTTGACACTTTAACAAAATTCTAAAATTACTAGATATGTTGTGCATACCTATGAATTAAATAACAACAAACTCCACAATGAAATAACTTGTTTGTTTACTACTTGATTCATTTAAACTAGGATCTAGTTATTCCATGTACACTAGAATAATTTTTTTCCCATCCCATATGCATATAAATAGAAGCTTATTTTTCATTATTCTGGATATCAAATTGCAAGATTAATTCTCATTTATATCACTTGGAGAGAAGATTTTGGAGAAGAAGTTTTTGCACATTTATCAAGGAGGAAAATATTGGAGCTCGACAACTTTTCATTTTTATCAATCAAGGAAAAATTTGGAGGATAATTTAACTAAGTTGGTAGAGGACTTGTTTTGAGTTACCATCTTTAAGTTGAAGAAGAAAATGGGACAACAAAGAAAAAGAAAAAATGCATCTCAATGAAAATTGTCAAAAGAAGAAGAACAAAAGAGGCGCGACAAAACTTGGAAAATTATCATAGAAAGAAACAAGGTACATGCTTGTTTCTTCTCTCTCTCACTCTCAAGTGTGTGTTTAGGACTTTTACTTTGAAAAAACATGAGTATTCATTTGATGGGATAGAATCCATAATGTGCATTACTCCACCCAATATTTGGTTAGTACACCTAAACATAAATTTGTATGTGCATACATTTTGCATTGGCTTTCTTAGTAAAATTAGAAATGTTTAATGTATGACCATTTTTCAACTTACAATACCCCAGCTTAAAATGTACTCTTAAACTAGAATATTGTCCATTAAATCCTTCCCTACAAAAAATACACTTATCTTTTACCAATACCTTTGTTTAATGTTTTTGTCATCACATTATCATTGTTGAGTATTGCATCTACACAATTTTCTCTTTACTTTGTTCATGAAGAAAATGATAGTGTACTTCAATACATGCTTAGTTCTCCAATGAAACCTTAAATTTTGTGTCCCTCACTATGCCACTTTGATTTTCATAATTTTTTCAACCACATTAATTATTTTATGGCTTTGCAAATTCCTATATATTCTAACTTTTCATTTTCAAAGAAACCATTATTTTTGCTTAATTATTCATGAAACTACACCTTCATGTACAATGAAGTAGCATTCTAATGTTGATATTTGGTGATCAATATCCCCTATCCAATCTACATTGCAACATCTAATTAGATTAATATTTTTCTAAACTCCCATTGAATTTAATCTAATGATCAATAGTTCCTTAAAAATATTTTTTAAATATTTTAATAAATGCCCAATTCTAAGCTCTAGAATTATTTGAAAATTAGAACTCAAATTTTACCTAAAGCCAATGCAATGTCAGGTTTTCTAGAGACTAACACATGCATACATCAAAACTCAAGCTATATGGTGCCAAGGAATAATAGTTATATATGATTATTCTTTAAATTATGTCTTAACACACATTTGTTTTGAAGGTTTCTAACCATCATTGCACTTGAATGACTATAAATACTTTTAAATGTCCTCAAGTCATCTTGGTCATGCAAGTTGCAATGTTTATCTGATCCTTGACTCCAATTCCTTAAGCCAATTCTTTTTGTTTCAATATTTGTGTTTGGTTTTAGTTGATTATTTGGGTTGTGTTTTATGTCCCATAAATTTTTAACTTTTTTCATCTTAGCACATATTGGAAATTTATTTGAAACCTTGAAACATCTTATAGCCCAATTTTGTTGGGGTTCTTTTGACCACCTTGTTATACTCTAAGGGTTTCCTTTGCTATATCACTAGCCTAAAAGTTCTAAGTCACTTGTATGCATAATCCTCAAATTTTGATGCTTGGGATGGAATTTGACCTATGTGTATCCTATCCTTGGCTATTCATTTATGGATTTGTTTTCATACATGTGCATGTAGTTGTTTTGTGTCTTTGGTATTTTATTTTCATCACTTCAATTTTCTCAAATTATTTTTATGTTTTATGCTCTAGGGATTCCTCAAGCTAGAGTCGAGCCAAATCTAGATATTGGATCAAACAAATCCATTGAAGAACACATGGAACTTGAAGTTAGGGAGGAGAGCCAAGTTCAAACAATGCTTGTTGGAGAGGGGTCAAGATCACTTCCTTCTACTGGTATGGATGAGCATATAAAACTAGCAAAAACTTCTCTCACTTATAGCATCATGTTTTATTAGTTTGTTTGCTTGCATACATGAACTTCACTTATATAACATCATCTCTCACTTTTGTTTGCAAAATATTTTGTGACATGTAGGAAGGGCTCAACAAGTAGGAAGTTTTCATGCTCAAGTCGAGCCAAATCTAGACATTGGATCAAATGAATCCACTCAAAAATGCATGGTCCTTGAAGATAGGGAGGAGGCACAAGTTCAAACAATGCATGTTGGAGAGGGGTCAGGATCACTTCCTCCTACTGGTATGGATGAGCATATTAAACTAGCTGAGAAGGTGAGGAAACAAATTTCTAATAGAAATTTAGATCATCTACTTGAAATGGATATGGAGAAACTTAAATATTATGTCAACCAACCTTATAATATGAGAAAGAGGTCAATGACTAAATATGTAAATGGAATGATCAATCATCATTTCAATCATCTTGATACACTTGAAAAAACCCAATTGTTATCATGTTTACTTCTTCGTGATGAGCTCAAAGAGTAATTACAATTGTTGCATGTACATTCAGCATCAAATAAGAAGAAACACATGGGATTACAAAAGGATATTGTTCAAAATGTTAAAAATGGTTTAGATTCCATTGGGAAAGGATCTCGATCAGTGGATAAGGCCACTACAAGAAGGGTGATGTTGACATCTATTGTACATCAAGATATAGCAAGAAAAAGAAAAATGTCTGCACTTTCAACTGAAATTGGTTATAGTAGAACCACATTGATAAAATATGAGAAAAAGATAAAGTTTTTGGATGAGAGTTTAGAAGGAAATTGGGAAAGTATGTGTAGAGAACCCCATTCTAGGGATTGAATATGTTGATAGGAACTTGGTCTCGGGTTTTGTCATGATCAAACCCATCCATCATCAATTACTAGAGATGTTATGAGACACAAAATTTGACCTAGTATTTATGAAAATCATATCAAACATTGGCTAGACATAACACAATTTGAGATGTATATGAACTTTTGTAATGCATATCCTCATATAAAGATTGGGAAAATAATGTTTCAAAGGTTAAAGCCATATTATGTGAAGATAAACAAGTTTTTTGAAACTTGTTGTCGTTATCATATTGAATTTGATCTCTACTATCAGGTGTTTCAAAAGATGAGAGAAGAAAGATGTGGGTTTCAAAATGCACCTCCTAAACAGGCAAGTTTGTTCATAAAGTCTATATTATGTGATCATGAAAATGGACCTCAAATAAACTGCATAAAAGGAATTTGTGAGACAGTGGAAATTTGGCTAAATTTCCTTCAAGAATTGAGGATATTGACCTAACAAAGACAGTAAATTGCAAGAGGTAAGTACTATTTTTAGAGTTTATTTGTTTCAATTTCTCATAGATTGTTATTTGGATTCTCTTGATGTAATGTTCCATTGATTGTGTGGTTTATTAGTTATTCACATATTTTATGACATGTGGAAATTGGCTAAATTTCCTTCAAGAATTGAGGATATTGACCTAACAAAGATGTAAATTGCAAGAGGTAAGTACTATTTTTAGAGAGTTTATTTGTTTCAATTTCTCATAGATTGTTATTTGGATTCTCTTTGATGTAATGTTTCATTGATTGTGTGGTTTATTAGTTATTCACATATTTTACTAACATAGGTACAAGTATGTAAAGTTGCAATTTTTTTTTGGGAAAGAATACACAAGGTTGAACTATGTAGAAGAGGAGATTCCCATTGGAAAATTTATGGAAGATTTTCAAAAATTGATACTACCATACATACAACATTCCTTTTTTGCTAATTGGCAAGAACAACAATTCCAAACATTGAGAGATACTTTCCCACGTGGAACAGTTCTATCAGTAGTTGAATTTGTAGAAAATTACTCCTTTGTACATCAAAAGGAGATTCAATAAGAGTATTACTTTTCAAAGAAAATCACTATTATGGTTCATGTGTGTTATCGACATGCACAATCATAATTGGATGATATTGAGAGTACAGATGAAGAATGATCCATTAAGAAATAATATCACTTTTATATTAGTGATGATAAAGAGCATGACACACTTTTTGTCCAACATTGCTTTACAATATTTTTTGAGAATTTGAGAAGCAGGGGTGTAAAATTTGAAAATCATTTTGTATGGTCAAATGGATGTGTGACACAATTCAAATCTTCACAACCATTCTATGCACTTTGTAGATATCATAAAATCTACACAATAACACATGTTTGGATTTTTTTTTAGAGTGGGCATGGAAAGGATAAGCATGTGATGGAGCAGGAGCTTGCATCAAATGAGCTTTAAGAAAACATCAAATGAGTTATCTAGAAGATCTTCTAGAAAATGCACATGATGTTTTTGAATGGTGCAAGAAACACTTTGCATCAAATGTGGTTGGCACATCTTCAAGAACAAACTGACACATTCCACATAGAGTGTTTTGGGAGATATTGTGTATGTATAAATTACATTAAATCAAAAATTTGATTTTATTTAAATTTAATATATATATATATATACATATTTGTTCACATAAGTTTTTTTTTGTACATATGTATCTAGGTGTGGATAGAAGATAGATGCATGGATGCAAGAGGGTAGAAAAAAAAAGGTCTTTCCATTGTGTTAGGAGTTCAAATAGTCACCCTGGATGGATATTAGACACAAGGGATTACTCTTGTTTTTGCACTGAGTGCATTGAGGGAAACTCTGATTATGCATGCACCAATCAAGAACTTGGATATGTTGGTAAATGGGATATGGTGCCACTAGTTGTTTCAGAAACATATGATGAAAATGAGGAAGAAAGATTTGAATACATTCCTTTGATTTCAATTGATTATGACCATATTTCAAGATTGGTTAGAAAAGGTACACATGTAAGTTTTCAATAATTTAAATATTATATATATCTAGTTAATGATATTTAGAGACATTTCTAAATTTTTTAGATTTTTTTGTGTAAATTTGGTGTACAAGAGATGTTTTTGCAGTCATAGCAAAGCCTAGAAACATCGAAGGTGTTAGCTATTATTTATTGCGTTCCAAAAAAGAGAGGAATAAGCTAATAGAACATAAAACAAGTGATAGAATGCCATTTCCCACAGCTGAGTTTGAATTTGAAATTTTATATACATTGTATTCACATGTGCACATTACATTATAAACATTAAATATATATTGTACAAACCTTGAGCATGAAAATGTTGTACATGTTCATATGTCTTACCTTAGGTTCATGTTTACCATGCAGTTTCTATTGTAGTGCAAGGGACATATCTAAAACTAGTCAAAGTTGTTCAGCATGGGATTCATTTTGTTGACTATCAACCTGATAACAAGGTATATAAATATAGTCACTTAATAATTTCTACCACTCTACATCTTCATGTTGTTCCACTTGCACATGGCCAAAGAAAATGGAGAATAGATAGTGATGATCATAAAAAAATTCTACATGTTATTAAAGAGCGGGCTGAACCAAAATCTTTGACTTAGATTATATCCATGGTTTTCAAGTTCACTTGTAACCCTATACATGTTCAAATGAGAACTTATAG